>JAPKLW010000247.1:81171-145193 GCA_026898455.1 Plectranthus barbatus | reverse complement strand
CACAAAATTTCTTTAACAGTAAAATACATATGAAACGAACAAAAAAAAGCGATGATATTACCACACTTCACTTACCATCGTCAAATATCTCCATCAATTCGAGTGATGTAAATTCTGGCACAAATTACAAAAGACTAACAAAGAAACGATGGTCACGACGAACGAACAAAACAAAATTATGCAAAAAAATGAAAAAAAAGAAGAAAATGGATGAAGCAGTTACGACTTACGTACATGTAATTTCTTCACAAACAAGAAAATAAATAACAATTTCGTAAACAAAAAAATGGTACAATATAAAAAAAGAGAAAAATAAGGAATTGGTTAAAGAATGGAAATGTCATAATATTAGAATGCCTAAAATGCCCTAAATTATTAATATAAAATATTTATAAATTAAAAAATTTAAAATTCAGATTAAATCTTATCCATTAATTTTTAAAATTGGATGGTTGATATTTAGTTCACATCTCTCATTTAGAAGGTAGTTCACATATGATTACAAGTCTATATATATATATATATATATATATATATATATAGGGATGTGCTATCATGTAATATATAGAGTGGTGATTGTTGGGCCCAAAAACGGTTAGGCTGAAAAGACTAGGCCCAGTCCCGATAACGACAACAACGGCCTAAAAAGAGATTCACATAACGAGATCCTCACGGCCCGTCGGACCCAACTCTCCAAAATGGACCTAACCAAACCCAAGCGTGATCCAGAAGATGCGCATACCTCATCCGGCTTCAGGACTGCCATCACAAAGGAGGAACGAGAAGCTCCGACACTCATATACGATCTGCCAAAGAAACAACACACCCGAATCCAGAGGCGTGTAAGATTCGGAAGGAGGTTGAAGGACTGCACATCAACAGCCCCCAAAAGTCGGAACCACCCCCGAAGGTCTCGCACCACCAACAGATAAGATCTGCCACCCGTTGGAACCTTAGCTCAGGAACTCCGAAGGAAGCTCAACGACCCTCATCAACGTTCCTCCCCAAATGTCGGAACCGCCCATAAAAGTAGCTAGGGTTGTAACGGTCTCCCTTAGTCTATAAAAGGGATGCCGCTAGCTCATTTTCACACACTTTTTTCGGCTATATACACTTGTATGCTTAGCTTCACACACACACGCGTTTTGAGTATTTAGCATTGTATTGTTTCGTCGACTTTCCATTCTATTTTATCGGTCATATTCCTATTCGATTCTTTACAACTTCTGAAGTTTCCCTATCTACTCACAAATTGAACCTCAATAATTTGGCGCCCACCGTTGGGACTTTGGAATAAAATTATGGTCTTTTTTGCAGGAAATGGCTGAAGAACACACTCCGGCAATGAGTTCCGACGCTGAAAGCTCCCCAACCAGGCAGACAGAAGTCCTGGAGACACGTGCTAATGCACTCCAAAACCTGCTGCTGGGTATGGAGCAACTCCGCGTGACGCAATTAGCGCTTAGGTTCCCTCCACCCCTCTCTCATCGATGAGCGAGCCAAATGTGGCGCAACTCATGAACCAGATCCGGGATGCGCAACAAGAGATCGCTCGGATCAACCTCCAAATGGAACAGATGACAAAGGCGCACGGGGAAGTACTCGAGGAAAACCAACGCCTCCGCGTGGCCAGGCCCGCAACGAACACCCATCCGTGGGTCGATGCCCTCAAAAGCTCCACTCGGCACCCTCCGATCACCCCGAGGAATCTGAATGTGGAGTTCGACCACAAAGCCAGTGGACGCAGTCAAAACGCGCCCCTTAACACTGGAGGCGACGGACCCAAAATTGGGGCTGAAGGAGGCGGAACCCCCTGGACTGGGGTTGGCAGAGGCGAAGGACCCAGGACCGGGGCCGAAGAAGGCGGAACACCTTGGACTGGGGCCAAAAGAGGCGAAGGACCCAGGACTAGGGCTGGCGGGGCAATGCTCCCGCAGCCGCCCCAACGACAATGAGCGCGATTGAGAGTTGCCTGAATTACTTTAAGTCTTTGCTGGCTCGAATTCCGGGAATGCCACCCCCAGAAAGGAACATTGCAAGGGAAAGTTTTGCAGACTCTCCCTTCACCCCCAGTATTGCCAACGTCGAGATCTCATCCAGTTTTGTCCCACCAAACTTCATCCCTTATGACGGGACCACAAACCCAGAGAAGCATGTTGCAATTTACAAGGAGAAGATGTTCACCACCTCCATCCCGACTGTGGAATGCGAAGCATGCATGTGTAAAAACTTTGGGTCCAGCCTGACCGGACCTGCTTTGGAATGGTTCGTGAGCTTCCCGCAGGGGTGCATCTCCATCTTTGCCGAACTTCACCATCTGTTCCGAAGACAGTATGTCAGTAGTTGGAAATTGGAAAAGCACCCCGACGAGCTCTACGTCATTATCTAGAAGCCACGGGAGCCCTTGTGTTCCTAGGTAGCCCGCTTCAACAAGGAGCTAGTCAACATTCCGAACTGCCCTCAGACCACCGCGATTGGGGCTTTCAAGAAAGGCGTGGATGTAGACTCTGATCTCTACAAGGATCTGGCCTTGTACCCTTTCCAGACACTCGATGACGCCCTCAATAAGGCTGGGGCTCATATAAAATGGGAGGAAGACGAACCCTACCGAGTTTTACGAAGGAATGCCCTGCGCACCCCAGGGCGATCAACAAAGGACGACAAGTTCGATCCTTGTGACAAGAAGGATGCAAGGACACCTGTATGCGCGGGCACCAAGGAGCAGTGCCCCCTACGTACCCGATTACACCCAAAACATCGCACCCACTAACCTCGTAAACAATGTGCTAAAACAGATGCCCGGGGCTGTAAGGTGGCCACCTCGGATGGCAATAGACCCCGCCTCTCAGGACACTAAGAAATTTTGCGAATTTCACAATGACCATGGTCACCGTACGGAAGAGTGCCAAGCACTAAGGATCGAGGTCATGAAACTCCTGAAAAAGGGGATGCTGAAGGAGTACCTGTCACCGGAGGGAAAAAAGACCTGGACCTGGGGAAAGGCCAACCCTGGGAAGAAACCAGACGAGGAAAAGGTCCCAACTTCCCCAACCCTGGAGAAAACCGTTCACTATATCACCGGAGGGTCCGAAGTCAGTGGGATCAATCGTAGCTCTGCTAAAAAGGCTTATCGAGCTTCCAGAAACATGGACGGGGTTCTTCGCAAGAACCCAGAACATGAAGTCATCGAGTTCACCAGCAAAGAGTCACCGGGGATCCACCATCCACACCATGATGCCTTAGTCATCTCCCTACCAATCTCAAACTGTCGCGTTCGTCGGATCTTAATGGACAATGCAAGCTTAGCAAACGTACTATTCTATCAAGCCTTCAAGAAGATGGGCATTCCCGAGTCTAGGTTGATAGGCAACATCACCCAGCTAACCGGATTCAGGGGAGAAAAGAGAAACACGCTTGGAGACGTGCGCCTCCCCGTCTATTGCGGTGGGGAGAATTCGGATATGACCTTTCAGGTCATGGATGCCTCGTCAGCCTACAACGCCATTTTAGGACGACCATAGTTGCACGAACTACAGGCCATCCCATCCACTTACCACCAAGTGGTTAAATTCCCCACAAGATGGGGGATACACACCATTCACGGGGAGCAGACAGCGTCCCGCAAATGTTACTACACCAGTCTCAAAGCGGTGAACACTATTGATGAATCTGTTAGAACCACGCCAACCGAGGAACTGGAAGAAGTTCTACTTGACGATCGCGACCCTACAAAAACTACCTTCATTGGCGCTGAGCTCGCTCCGGAAGTATGCTCCGTGCTCGTACAGTTCTTGCAGTCCCAACCACAGGTCTTCGCCTGGTCCCACAAGGACATGACGGGGATATACCCAAAGTAATGACCCACCGTCTGCAAGTTGATCCCCACAAAAAACCCATTCAACAAAGACGACAAAGGTTTGCACCCGAAAAGAACCAGGCCATCAACAAAGAGATCGACAAGCTCCTCAGCATCAGATCCGTCCAGGAGGTCAAATATCCTACATGGCTGGCCAATGTTGTGGTCATGAAAAAGAAGAACGGAAAAAATTGAGTATGCATCGACTTCACTGATCTCAACAAAGCCTGCCCCAAGGATCTTTAGCCGTTGCCTCACACCGACAACATTGTGAACGCCACCGCGGGACATGAGCTCTTAAGCTTTATGGAGCCTTCTCAGGTTACAATCAAATCCAGATGCACCCAGCGGACCAGGAGAAGACAAACTTCATGACCAACAAGGGAATATACTGCTACAAAGTGATGTCATTCGGTCTCAAGAATGCCAGATCAACAAACCAAAGGCTGGTTAACAAGATGATCGAACACCTTATTGGGAAGACCATGGAGGTGTACATCGATGACATGCTAGTAAAATCTCTCAAAGCCGAAGATCACGTCACGCACCTTCGTGAAGCTTTTAAAATCCTCGAAAGGTACAACATGAAGCTCAACCCCGCTAAATGTGCATTCGGAGTATCCTCTGGCAAGTTCCTGGGTTACATGGTCACGAAGAGAGGAATTGAAGCGGATCTGACCCAGATCAAAGCCATACACCAACACCCGCATCCTCGGAAACCAAAAGAGGTATAAAAGCTAACCGACCGGCTCGCGACCTTAAGTAGATTCGTTGCAAAGTACTCCGAAAAACTCAATCGTTCTTCCAGACCCTAAAAAGGGAAAGAAATTCGAGTGGACTGACGAATGTGCCAAAGCCTTGGGGGAACTAAAACACGACCTGACCAACCCTCAAGTCCTGGCTAAACCCGAAATTGGGGAAGTACTCCTGTTATACCTGTCAGTCTCCAGAAAGGCCGAAGGATCGGTCCTTGTACGGGAGAACGAGACCATGCAATATCCCATCCACTACGCCAGCAAGGCCCTATTGGACCTTGAAACCAGATACACTGCCCTAGAAAAGCTAGCACTTTCATTGGTCAGCTCTGCTCGAAAACTCAAGCATTATTTTGAGGCGCACCCCATCAATGTCGTGACTGCCTACCCCCTTCGCACGGTGTTCTCAAAACCTAGCCTATCCGGCAGGCTACATAAATGAGCCATGGAAATCGGAGGATATGGCATCGAGTACGAGCCAAGGACCACGATCAAGTTGCAAGTACTTACTGACTTTATAGCGGAATTCACAAACCCAAGCGGAGAAGGAGGTAACTCATCTTGACCACGAGTCCATATCGGAAGAACCTTGGATCCTACACGTGGACGGAGCCAGCAATGTCCACGACAATGGAGCGGGACTGCTCTTGACCAGCCCCTGGGGCAAAACCTTCCAAAGGGCCATACGACTGAACTTCGACACCACTAACAATGAGGCCAAATACGAGGCTTTGCTTAGAGGAATCCTCATAGCAAAGGAACTAGGTGCCAGGAAGTTGGAAGTCCTCAGCGATTCACAACTAGTGGTTAACCAAACCAACGGGGAATATCAAGTTTAAGAACCCCGGTTGCTCTGCTACCACGAGGAAATAAAGAAGTTGAAAGGGTCCTTCAAGGAATACCATCTCAAGTACGTAGCAGGAGAAGAGAGCTGTGTAGCCAACGCCTTGGCCAGCTTGGCTACCACGATCACAACCCCCGTCAAGAAACCAATCCTGGTGAACCGGGTCGAACAACCGATCGCCACCTATAAGGCAGAAGCTGCACCCATGAATGCAGATCCTGAATCATCGTGGATTACTCCTATAATGACATTTATCCAAAGCGGAACTAAGCCAGCTTAAAGGAACGAGTCCATACGGCTCGAACGGCAAGACACTCGGTACATAATATTTAACAATGCACAGTACCGAAGATCCCTGGAAGGGCCCCTACTAAGGTGCATCGACGAGCCTGAAGTGACACAAAAGCTACATGAAATACACGAGGGTGACTGCGGCAATCACTACGGAGACCGATCCCTAGCACACAAGATAATATCAGCCGGATTTTACTGGCCCACCATGCATCACGATGCCAGGGAGTTTGCCAAGAAATGTGATCGGTGTCAGAGATTTGAGGCTACCTCCCATATAAGCGCTGAACCCTTACACACAACCATCACCCCTTGAGAAACACGAGAGAAGTAGAAGTCATAAAGCTCCTGTGGTCGCATATCTTGTGTCGGTTTGGGGTCCCAAAAGAGATACGAATGGATAATGGGGCACAATTCACGAGTAGCAAAGTCAAAGCCTTCTGCGATAAGTTCAGAACTAAGCTCGTGTTCTTAACACCAAGATACCCCGAAGCCAACGGGCTGGCCAAATCAACAAACAAGACACTCATCAACACCTTGAAGAAGAAACTGAAAGACCACAAATCTCGGTGGGTGGAAGAGCTACCCGGGGTCCTATGGTCATACCAGACGACCCTACGAACAGCAACCGGGGCTACCCCG
This sequence comes from Plectranthus barbatus, assembly GCA_026898455.1. NCBI lineage: Eukaryota > Viridiplantae > Streptophyta > Magnoliopsida > Lamiales > Lamiaceae > Plectranthus > Plectranthus barbatus. The sequence goes on along the minus strand of JAPKLW010000247.1, from coordinate 138,805 downwards.
TTCTCCCTAGCCTACGGGGAAGAGGCCATGCTACCTATCGAAACACAATTACAAAGCCCATGTGTTGAATTCTTCCAACTAGAAAGCAACAATCACGATCTCATGATAGGTCACGAACTAATTGACGAAGTAACGAATGAAACCTACGCTCGAATAACACAAAGACGACAACAAGTAGAGAAATTCTTCAACAAAATATTGAGATTGCGGACCTTCCAAGAAGGCGACGTGGTGCTAAGGAAAGTATTCCAGAACACCAAGGAAGACAAAGCGGGAAAGCTCGCCCCCTAATGGGAAGGACGATGCACAGTAGGTGGGATCTCTGGAAGAGGGGCTTAAAACCTCACTGGTCTTGATGGGAGGCCCATATGCAACAATTGGAATATCAAACACTTAAAATGATACTACCAGTGAAATCGTTCTTGGGCCCTGCACGAGGGACCCAACAGATACGCCTCTCTCCCTCACTTTGTTCTTTTTTACTTACGCACTTCTATATAATCCCCAATTATACTTTCGATACGAAATACTAACTTGAGTGTTGGAGGGGCGACGCCGCGCGCATCGTCCACACTCACGACTCTCCTTTGTTTTTGTTCCTAATGGCTCAACAGTAACGAAAAAGAATAAGGGAACAAAGTCGAGATGCAACAAGACATGCACAAAAGGAAGCCAACATGTACATATAAAAAAGACCACCCTCAAAGTGCCCGAGGGGAAAGGGTGGCCACGATTCATGCAAAACATACTATTTAAATGAAAGTACCAGACAAAATGAAATGCACGAAGTTCGGTAATCTTAAAAAGAGGTTCAACAGAAATTAAAGTTCTAGAAAGCAAGATCAAGTTTTTTGCAGGCGAGGTCAAGTGACAGCGGACTTGAAGGGCTCAGCGGTGTCGAGCTGTTAGCCGAACTGGTCCCCATCCTGTGGGCTATCAACATTAGGAGCTCGGTGGGGAACCTCTTCGGTGGAGGCTGGCTAATGACCCTCCTGATCGTCCTTCTCCAGCTCAGGGGATGGCTCCTGTGCTCAACCTCCTCCTCCGGCACGTCTAGGAAGCCCAGGTTCAGGTCAGGAAACTTGAGAGCAATACGACCACGGACTTCGCCCATCGCCTGTCCTACCATCATTTGTGGAAGAACCCAGAGTTATTTAAGCAGGAAGGAAGGAAAAAATATAACGGTCAACACGTCCTTACCTCATAGGTATCACTGAAATGCTCGGACATGACAATGGTAGAGTAGTCCAGGCCCTCTCCTCGCTTAGGCCTAGCGATCTCATCATCCAGATCACCCAGCTCCTATCTGAAATTGATGTCCTGGGCTTGAAGCTCCTCTCATGCCGACCCCAGCTGAGCCTTCAGTGTGTATATTTCTCATCGGAGAGAATCGACTTCCACCGCAACACGGGCAAACTCCTTCTTCACTTTGGCCGAACCCTTCTTCACCTTCTCCAGCACCAGTTGGCATCGGCACAGCTCCTCCTGGGAATTGCCCATCTCCACCTCTAGCTCTTGCACCCTCTCCATCAGCTCGCGGACCCAAGGACCTTCAGATCTAGCTTTCATAAGCTCCTTCATCTGGTCTTCCACGTGAATGGCCACTTTCTTATGGAACTCCAGCAGATCCATCACGCCCTGCACCAACACACAACCTCTAAAGAAGGAACCAATCTCGAAAAAACCTAAAGCAAGAAGAACCCATCATTACTTCCAGGACCTTCTGATACAATCCTCGCCGGGAAGGTTTAGATTGCAGCCCAGGAACTCGAACGAATTAACTCAGACACGATGCGAAAGCAAATTGAAATTGATAATATGGGAAGATCCAACACCTTTGAAATCGAAAACCTTCAAATATCGTAGTCCAGATTGAATCTCCTACGACCCAAGAAGCGAATTGATCCAACAACGAAGGATATAATCGAAGACGCCACAAACGAATGTGAAAGTCTTGTTGATAAGTCAAATTTGGATTTCAAGGTAATCCAAAGGTTTTCATGAGTTTTCAAAATCGGAGAAACAACTTACAAAATTATTATTGAACTGAAAACTGCATTATTTATTCCATAACAAGGCCTATATATAGGCAAACTCAAATCCTAATAAGGAAATCAAATCCTAATCTAATAAGGAAATCAAATCCTAATTTCATAAGGAAATCAAATCCTAATTTCATAAGAAAATCAAATTCTAATAAACTTAGGAAATAAAATATATCTAAAAGATAGAATCCAAAATTACTTAAATAACTAACTACCAAATCTTATCAAGATAAATCAAATTTTCAATCGTATCTTCAATGAATCTTCTTGAAATATCTTGATAAATCTTGCCAACTAGATCTCCATCATTCCCCTCTTCTTCAAAGGGATTTGTCCTCAAATCCACTTCTACATTGGACTCAATGGACCACCTTACATTGCCCTTGGTTGGATTGTTTGGCACATCATCATGTTCAAAATCTAGCAATTGCTTCTCTTCATGCATCTTCATTTTCAAACCAATATTCCTCACAAGAATGGATTGAACTATGTTCCTCTGGACCATCTCTTCAACTTTTATTAATTTTGTCTCCATCTTCTTCTGCACTTGATTTTGATTTTGTATACCCAAAAGAGGACAGGTAATGATAGTAACTGTAGTCGGAACCTTGATCTCTTCATGTTCTTCAATATGACTCTCCAAAAGTGTAGCAACTCTCACAACCTCTTCTTTGGTCTCTTAAATTGGCTGCATCGACTCAGATTCGGTTGCCACCAATGCTTCACCAAGAACCTCCAATGGTATCTGAATTGCTCTATTGTCATCCTCGATTTCTTGAACCGAAATAGGCAACGATTCAGACTTGGTTGCCACCAACACCTGCTCCACCATTAACATAAGCTTATCAAATGGGGAGGAGCTATCTGGTTGAGTCTCCCACCTTGCTTGTCTATATCTCATCTTTTTGCTGCCCAAATAATCATCTTCCAATGCATCAAGTCGTTGATGCAACATCTCCATCTCTGACCTCACCATCTTTCTAAAGTCAGATTTAAAAAACTTCATCATATACCTCATCTGAATTCTAACATCATCATCTAACTCCTCATATTCAATTTTAGCCATTCTGCTCATGGAACGTCACGACAAATAAGTGACACTTGTAGATCTCATCGAGACGTTTCCGAAAAGTACAATTGCACTGAAATCGAACACCTGTAGCAAAAGTTATGACCAAAATAGTTTTCTCTCTCTCTTTTTATTTTCTTTTTATTTTCGATTTTTTTCTTTTTATCTTTATTCTCTTTTTTTTAAATAAGAAAAATATCAAATTTACTTAGTAATCAAGAAGGAAAACATGGATAAGGAAATATTTGAATAAAGTAATTACCAAATTACTTGGTAATCAAGGATGAAAAAATATGGATATGGAAATATATGATAAGGAAAGATTTGAATAAGGTAATTACCAAATTACTTGGTAATCAAGAAGGAAAAAAATATGGATAAGGAAAGATTTGAATAAATATGGTACGATATTAATAATTCAAGTCTCCCCCCTATTTTTTTTTGACTTACCCAAAACACAAATGAAAACTAAATGACGAGACTCGAAGAAGGACACAAACAAGACACAAAATCAAAGAGGACAATTTTTTTTAATATGGGGCACACGGAAATTGATCTGAAAGGAAATGAAAAGATAGACACAACCTGACTCTAGGTGCCAAAATGATACGATCCTTGCCGGGAAGGTTTAGATCGCAACCCAGGAACTCGAACGAATCAACTCAGACACGACGCGGAAGCAAATTGAAATTGATAATATGGGAAAATCCAACACCTTTGAATTCGAAAACCTTCAAATACCGTAGTCCAGATTGAATCTCCTACGAGGCTACGACCCAAGAAGCGAATTGATCCAACAACGAAGGATATAATCGAAGACGCCACAAACGGATGTGAAAGTCCAGTTGCTAAGTCAAATTTGAATTTCAAGGTAATCTAGAGAAATTCATGAGTTTTCAGAATCGGAGAAATAACTCACAAAATTATTATTGAACTGAAAACTGCATTATTTATTCCATAACAATGCCTATATATAGGCAAACTCAAATCCTAATAAGGAAATCAAATCCTAATCTAATAAGGAAATCAAATCCTAATTTCATAAGGAAATCAAATCCTAATCTAATAATGAAATCAAATTCTAATAAACTTAGGAAATAAAATATATCTAAAAGATAGAATCCAAAATTACTTAAATAACTAACTACCAAATCTTATCAAGATAAATCAAATCTTCAATCATATCTTCAATGAATCTTCTTGAAATATCTTGATAAATCTTGCCAACTAGATCTCCATCACCTTCAGATCCACGCTGGCCACCCTCTGAAAAGCCTGTCCAAGCGAGATGTCTGGAGGGGCCACCGAGCCAGTCAACAAATGTCGAGCCCGCGACACGAAAGCCTCCACGTCCGCAGCATGACCTTAAAGAGGAGGAAGAGGAGGGGGAGGCTACATCCTAGACCTATCGACCTCCCGGTCGTGAAACTCCTCATGCATACTTTCTTTGGCTCTTCGCCTCCTCTCCCTTTGCTGGTCCCTATCATCCTCCACCAGAATCACCACCCGATTTTCCCTCCTATCACTGCCCCTGTGAGATTCCTCCTGATCGCAGGCAAATAACTGCCTCTCCTCCTCTTCCACCATCGTCCTCTTGGGACGGGAGCTAGCCCGTCTTCCCGAGGAGGGCCGCTTTCTCTCCGACTGGCCCGCCTCACCTCTTACCCTCTCATTCAGTTTCAACGCTTCCGCAAGAGCTGCCCTGGTTGATTTGGTTCCTCTCATTCTCGCTGGTAGATCCACCACCCTTCCGTCCGGATACCTGATACTATTTTACAAAATACACCTTCCTGCCCTCAACTCCTTCCACGAGGTCACCTTGGCAGCATATGCTTTGTTGACCCTCTTTAACTCCGCCGTCATGAGCTCTATCCGCTTTAAACCTGCAGGAATAATCACCATATATCAAAACCAAGTCAACCTCAAACAAATTAAAAGGCAGCCCATGTTGGTCCCGGTTTTTCAGAGTATAAACGTTACGCAGCGGAAATAATATAAAGCGTTTTCTTGCACGCTACTTACACACAGCTGACAACTGGCAACTGGTCAGCTGGTGCTGGTTACTCAGTACGCAGCTGACAACTGGTCAGCTGGTGATTCAATTACTCAGTACGCAGCTGACAACTGGTCAGCTGGTGATTCAATACTTAGAATATTTTAGCCTTGTTTGCACAATTATATCAGTTTCAGAATATACTCCAGCACTTGAGTGCTGGGTTTAAAATATGAATGAAATGCAGAAAACTGATAAATAACAAAGGATTTTATAGTGGTTCGATCAATCGATCTACGTCCACTCTCCAGTCGAAGCACTGGAAATTCCACTAAGAGTAATCAGGTACAGGTCTCCTACGATCTATCTCTAGCTGGTGAATGCCTCGTCCACCAGTTCACTAGATCAACCGCTCCCGGTCCTGGATCCTTCTTCAACTCTTCACAGCTAATGGAGTGCGAGCACGTCACTTCAACCTCCACAGCTAGCTAGGGATTTTAGTTCTCCCAAGAACGTAACGGTCTCTTCGGCAGTAATGCCCGTAATAACTCAAGTGCTGGTAAGCACAGGAGCTGCTGTGAACTCTCTCGAAGGAGAAAGAACACCAAGTGAGATCTTTAACTTACAAGCTTAAAGCTTGAAGTCTCGTGTTTGATAAATTAACACACGGAAAGCTTTATGAAAAGCCTCGAAAGTACTTTATGCGTCTTAGCAATAATTTCAGTTCTTTCGGTGGTTGAGCAGATGAGTAGAATCGTGGAATCAATCGCTCGTGGAATCTAATGTTTGAATGTTGGTGGTTGCGACGTATTTATAGCCGCAGGAACCGATTCAAACTTTCTAGCCGTTTGGACGCATCCGGAAAGGTGTCAGACCTCGGATGTCCTTCTGACGGCGGCAGGTATGTTTTTCCGGAAGGAACCATACCTTTGACCGCTTTATCTGACACAGATCTCTTTGTGTCAGAACGGCTCTCTCTGTCAGTCCGAGGAATAAGACTGGCGTCTTGTGACTGATAGACTTTAAGTTATCCTTCCTTAAAGTCATCCTTTGTCAGTCGATTCCTCAGAGAGTCTTCTTCTTGTCTCTACTACGCGGGGAGAGAGAATCCGGAATTCTGCTGGTAACATCTGACTGGTAGATCATACTGGTGATCTTGTGCTGGCAGTCTCTGCTGGTGACTTGCCCTGGCATCATCAAAGTCTACCAAAAGTCTGGATGTTAATTCTTCTCGGAATCTCCCATGACTGGTGAAATCACCGCTGGTGAATAGTGTAAGAACACGTATTCTCCTGGTAAGGTTTGTCAGCCGCCTGCTGATGAACCCTTTCCCAACTGGTGAACAGTAGCCAGTCATAAGCGCTTCTCATGCTGGTGAACAGTGTCAGCATGAGTCTTTGTCAGCCGCCTGCTGATGAAACTTTTCCCAACTGGTGAACAGTAGCCAGTGGTAAGCGTTACTCATGCTGGTGAACAGTGTCAGCATGAGTCTTGATCAGCTGCGACTTACAATTCAAAAGACCTAAACAGGACTTTACATTTAAGACTAGAGCTATGTAGAGACAACTGACGCTGGTAGGACTTAGGATTTGATCCACCAAAACTATAATCTAAACAAGTAAGCTACTGGGAAAGGAAACCTTTGACAGATTTCCCAACAGCCCAAGAAGCAAGAACAAACTTAAAGTATCATGCTTGACTGGAACAATAGGGTTCCTCGTATCCATCTCCAAGAAAAACCACCGACTCCACCACCTTGAAGAGTTGTCGGGAGCGCCGGTGATCAGTGGGGGACTCTCCCCCATCCACCGTGTAGCATAATAATACCCCGGCCGGTAGAGGTTAAGGCGATACAGATAATGCCATTCATGGATGGAGGGCAAACCAAGTCCTTGATCCATGAAGATCAGGAATGTTCCCACCAAATGACACTATGTCACCGGCGACAAATTGAAAGGATATAAGCCATAGGAATTCAACACGTTACAAAAGAAAGGGTGGAGTGGAAGATCAACCCCCTTCTCTAAAATAGGCAGGTAAAAAGCAACGAAACCCGTCGGCGGAGCATAACACCGCTCCTCTATCAATGGAACCTTGTACCCAGGAGGGACCCTAGCAGAAAGCTCCAGCGCCTCTACTAACTAACCTACAGAGACCGAAGACACCGCATCCCTAACTTGATCCCTTTTTGGCGTCACCCCTTTATAGGTCTTAGACCTAGCGGACTGTATAGGCGGTTCCCCGCCAAAAGAGGATGATACTTCAACAATGGGCTGCCTGGGGGGGAACCCTCGTCAACACCCTGATCGGTTTCCGGAAGATTCCTACCCAATGACAAAGAGCCCGCTTCCTCCGCGGAGAAGGGATCAGCAGACGGAGACCCAGAGAGCAAAGGAGGGGAACTACTACCCCTATTTTGGGAATCGGACTAAGACGACATTAAAGAAAAGCTAACCCAAAATCACTAAAATTCGCACTCAATAACCCTACCACCACCACAAATGCAAGAGCAAACACTAGCAAGGAATAACTTAAGACGATCGGATGGGGTTAAAGGCTACTAACCTCAGGCCAAGAAACCAAGCGCAAGGGGAAATTGCAATCGCTGGAAAATGCACCAGGGAAGAGAAAATGGGAGCTCAAATAGATGATGTAGAAGAAATGTAATTTTGCATGCCTTTTGCAGGCGACGGTTTGTCTCCCACGTACCTCGCGAAACCGCCCTCCAAATTCCACATAATTACGGTTATACCTTCACTACGCGATAAAATCGACAATGACTCCCGTGCACAATTTTTGAAAGGCGTGACCCGATTATCAGAGTCCAACCCGCACGACCCGTTAAGGCACGAACCCCAAATCCAAAATTCAACCTAGGGCCAACACCTCTCAAAGGACCCTAGGATCCATAAAAATGATAAATCGAAATCAAGAAAACCCCATGCATGAATTCCCCACGGGGACGCACAGAGCGCTGTACTCGGACCCACGACTCGAGCCCGCGAGATAGCTCCACGGGCTACTTGCATTCCCGTGTAAGAACCCAACAGGCTCTTACACCTGTCGAACTCACCCATGGGGAGTTCAACCTTCCAAAAGATATAGGCACCCCGCGTGGACCCCTCCTGGGCTCCTGATGCCTCCTCACGAGGAGCTTGGAACTTCCGCGCTCTGAGCACTTGCATAAGACGGGTAAGACCCAACTATTCGACACACTCAACCCCAAGCCTGAAGGGACTATTGTTGGGCCCAAAAATGGTTGGGCTGAAAAAACTAGGGCTAGGTCCGATAACGACAATAATGGCCCAAAAAGAGATCCGCATAACGAGATCCTCACGACCCGTCGGACCCAACTCTTCTAAATGGACCCAACCAAACCCAAGCGTGATCTAGAAGATGCGGATACCTCCTCCGGCTTCAGGACTGCCATCACAAAGAAGGAATGAGAAGCTCCGGCGCTCGTATACGATCTGCCGAAGAAATAACACACCCAAATCCAGAGGCGCGTAAGACTCGAAAGGAGGTTGGAGGACCGCACATCAACATCCCCCGAAAGTCAGAACCACCCCTGAAGGTCTCGCACCACCAACGGATAAGATCCGCCACCCGTTGGAACCCTAGCTCAAGAACTCCGAAGGAAGCTCAACGACCCTCGTCAACGGTCCTCCCCAAATGTCAGAACCGCCCATAAAAGTAGCTAGGGTTGTAGCGGTCTCCCTTAGTCTATAAAAGGGACGCCGCAAGCTCATTTTCACACACTTTTTTGGCTATATACACTTGTATGCTTAGCTTCACACACACATGCGTTTTGAGTATTTAGCATTGTATTGTTCCATCGACTTTCCATTCTATTCTATCGGTCATATTCCTATTCGATTCTTTACAAGTTCCGAAGGTCCCTATCTACTCACAAATCGAACATCAACAGTGATCATATGGAAAATGTAGTTAGTATGAGAAACGAGAATAAATCTCAGCTCTCTATCTTTGCATATCAACGCTCAAGATTTAAAAATTTTTGTGTTTATTTTTTGTCCTAAATTGTGCATTATTCGATTTTAAGGATAATTTTGTAAATGTAATATTTTTTATCCTCTAATTAAAATTCTAAAAACTTTAAATGACCATAACTCACTCAATTTAAGTTTATTTTTCATGTATTATATATCAAATTAAATATAATTAAATTATCTTTCAAAAGAAATCCTTGTTGCATAAATTTAGAGGACGAAAACCTCAACAAAAAATAGTGATTCTATACATAAATTTCGTAACAACACATTGATTTTCGTAAAATGCATGGAAATGTACCTAAAATGCATTAAATCTTACTTCAAATGCACTATATGATGTATAAAATGCATATATTCCTTCATAAAATGCATATTCTATAGAGATATAATGAACACATTTTAAGATAAAATGAGGGGAGAATATAATATTTTATTTTATGCAATACAATAATATTAGAATACATATTTGATAAAAATTAATAAACTTATTTTAAGATAAAAGACACAACATAAATATTATTTATGTAACATAGTGAGATTGAATTATTTTGTTGTATTAATGATCGATATGACTCAAAACAAAACTCAAAATTTACACGTTAACTTTCAACATGAACTTGGATTATTTTGATACAAAAATAAGATGATGATTTGTTTGAGTAGACATGGTAAGAATATTCAAATAAATTAAGGATAAATATATTTGAATTTTGAAAATCAGATCATCTTTCTGATGGAATTATATACAGAAAGCATTATATTTGGTATAATTTGTACAAGGTTTATTAGCGAATATACTGGGAATCATGAATGTTGTATGATCATCTCCTGTCTGAATTAACAAACATGTTTCACAAACACTCTTATCCTCTTATCTCGTCGATAGGGAGATCATACGGTATGTAGTAGATCACGGAAAATTGTATGGGTCGTTTGACCTAGCGAGATATAAATGGTTGTTACAGTTGAGATAGTCCAGGATAGACTGTCGGTATAGGTTGCATCATACACGGTAATAAGCAACTTATCTTGGTTGCTTGGTATGCAGGTGCGGGGGTACGCATTGATAGGACCTTTAAGATCGATTCCTTTATCTGACATTAAAGGAATCTTGCTCTTGGGCCTAGATGAAGGTACAGAAGTATACACAAATTGTGTGTCACTTTGAGATGCAGTGAAAGATTTTAGTCGAGCATGTATATCTGTATTTTGGGTGGTAGCAATTCGTGAATGATTGTCTGGTACTAGAACTAGGTAACCACATCCAGTATAGGATGGTGACATTCCCTGAGCAGCTTAAAAGGTTCGTTATGCTAAAGTTTTGCAGGCTGGTTAAGTTCAAGCATAAGTGAATAGAGTTGAGTGGATTGACTCAGGAATATAAGATGTTAATTAATTTAATGGCTTGTCAGAGCCTAAATTAATTAATGAATGTATGTAACCTTAAATGTGGGGATATACCGAGCCTCTGCAACCCGATCCCCATAGCGTGGTAGCAAATAGGTAGGACAATATTGATTTTCTGGTGGCATAAATCAATATTAATTAATTAATTATATTCTGGGTTGAATATAAGAATTAATTAATTGATATACCTTATTTTCTATTTGCATACTGGTCCCTAGTCTAGCCTATGAAAGGTCAAGTCCATCTGGAGATCAGATTTTTCCTACAAATAGGCATCAGGCTCTCAGATCACTATACACCACAATATCATAAGTTGCAAAGCAGCAGACCAAGATTTGGGAGCTATGATAGGCGACTGGGATATGAGAACGAGGAGGAAATTCTGCTTCTCGATAGGCACAGAATCCGAAGGGAATCTTCACCAGATTTTCGGATTGGAGCTGTGATACAAATCAGAAGATTAGATCTGGAGGATCGTTTTTTTCTTCTCTTTCCTAAATTTCAAAATTAATTATTATTAATTTCATAGATTTAATTCCTTCATCTTATAAGATTAAATCTTGTTGCGCGGGAAAGAGGATCAAGGATCAAATCTCTGCGCATCGCGTTCTTCAGTTTCTACAATCCAGGTATTCTGCGTAAACCTTCGTATGCATATTCAATAGGATCATGCTAGGATTAATCATAGGCATAGTAATTTATTTTGATATCCAATTTATCGATCTGGGCTTATATGGATTAGGTGATTCAATTTACGACAACGAAATCCCTTCACTTTCTTATTTATTACAATATTTTCCATATCAGATTATATATGGATATCAATATTTTGATATATGCAATCTTTGTAATATCCCGGGTTTAAATTAAGCTAATTTAAGCTTAATTTTGTGAATAAATAAGGATTTATTTCACAATTTGAGGTTAATTGCATTTAAAATGGAAAAACGACACCCGATGTCGCATGCAAGTCCCTTTCTTATAAACAATATGCCTAAGGGTATGTTTTGAGAAACTCTGAGTGGTCATGCAGCCACATTTTACGTGAGAAACCTAAGCGCGGTGAATTATTGTCTTTAGTACAATTGTATTGCGATTAAAATAACAACTCGCGCCCGAAAGCTCCTTTTCTTGTACCAAACTAGGGTATGCTTGGGAATAAAACATGGAAGGATAAGAAAGGATTGGAATGAAATCTTGAGGCCCGATGAATAATTTACAAATTATAGAACTTTTGAGTTCACGGGCGATAAAATATTAATTCCAAAGATTGTGGAATTTATATGAATGAGTATCGGCATGCATGAAACTCGTATCAAATGATGATGGATTGTCGATTTTACTTCAAATTCTTGTTCCTCATGATTTTAGGAGCATTTTGGTGTGCTTGGATCACCACCGCATCACCGGAAACCAGTCGCCAATGCGTTATCACCATTAATTTTGGTGAATTATTCTCTAATCTTTTCTAGCGATTTGTTTGATTTTTTTTTGCTTTGATCGTGTTAATAGGCTTCTGGGATGTGGGTGAGCATGTTGAGGTGTGGATTAAAGCTCGGAGTTGGCCGAAAATATTATGGGTTGCCGTCTAATCACGCACGTCGTGCATTATGTTTTCCTATCGACTTGCAGGTTGATGCTGGTGTCGGTCGATGCACCCATGTCGACTGATCCAACCGGCAATGGTCGAAGTGGCCGACGTCGATCGACGTCCGGCGGTAGATGCATGTTTTTCGTGTTTTCCAACCGTTTTCGATCTGATTCATCCTGTTTTCGAAGCATGAGCTTATATGATGACTATACTACGTTCCATGCACGATATTATACGAAAAGAAATGATTTTGGACATCGGGTTTGGATTAAATTGATTAATGCATCGTTAATTGCATGTTGAGCTGTTTAGCAAATAAACGTGCTTTGAATGAGTTTATTTATTAATTGTGGATTGGTAAACATGTATTGTTGGGTTTGATTAAGTCACATGCATGCCTAGAGGTACGATGATGCATGTCAAACTGTTGGGTTGTGTCAGATCAGTTTGTCAGTCATATATCATGATCAACATCAAATAATGTCAACTAGGGCTGATTGTTTATGATCAAATGATCATCCTAATTAATTATTCTAAACTATGTTAATATGTGAAGGAAACACATGATAACTACAACAAGTCAACCACATCTAATGTGATCATCTCATTTATGTAAGCAATAAAAGATGGTGACTATTTTTAGTAAAAATAAAATGCCTTTTCGAGTGGTGAGCTCAGTTTTCCTAAAATGTGTGTGAAATATTTTGTTTTTAAATTGAATGTCTATGCCAAATATTTTGTATAATCATATGATTTCCTCTGATCAGATGCGATCTACCATAGAGTTATCGGGGGTTGTACCAGGGTTGATCCCAGAGCCATACCCTTATATTACTAACATGATGTGAAATTCTTGTACTATGGGTTGTTTCCATAACCGTGTCGTTGATTAAAGGTTTGGATTTGAGCATCCTGTGCCTTGGGTTTGTTCACATAATATGACGTGAATTGGGTTTGTTCCCAGAATATAATGTGAATTAGGTTTGTTCCGAGAAGACTATGAAGTGGGTTTGTTCCCAGAATTATTTTGTGAATTGGGTTTGCTCCCAGAATTATTATGAGAATTGGGTTCGCTACCAGAGATATCATTTGTTGTGGTTTTTCTCCCAGGAATGATCCGTGCAGCCAGTCTGCACTATAGTAAAACTTTAGATTAATCATCTACATGATTAATGTTTGATATGTGCCGTTTATATGTGAGTTCAAATTTCAATAGGATTCGATAAAGATGTTTAGGATAAACGCGGTACTATTTAATAAAACCTCATGGTTTATCTATGTGTGTGGCATAACATTCATAATTAAACATGTATGTTTCCACAGGGTACGTTTGTACTCAGCCCCTCGCATAATTTTTAAAATGCACAGGTTAGCAGCAAGGATGGATGTGCGGAGGTGTAAAGGCAAGCTATCATAGATCAAGAACAGATCATGAGATATGCATTTTCATATGAATATCTCCACTGCGTAACACTCCACTGTAGAACACCTCTGACTTTTGTTCCTTCCCTTGGTTTTGTAATGAGTTTGAGAAACCGTACTCCTAACTATTTTACTTATGTTTGTTTGCACGATAAACTTCCCTTCGTTGAAATCTCTTTCAAGAAATCTGCAGATTTTGAATGAATGTAAATGGGTATTTTACAAATTTTATCATTGATTACAGATTAAAGTCTTCTGCTATTTTAAAAATAAACCATACCCACCTATAGCGCACCTCAAAGTTGCGGAAGGCTAGTTGGTGGCGTTACAATCTTTCCTTATTAGAGAGATTAATTTTTTTTTGTAATAAGATATAATGCATGTTTTCATAGATAAAATGCATGTTTGCTAAGATAAAATGCACAATATTGAAGATAAAATGTCGTAAGTAGAGAGATTAAACATCTTATTTCGCAATGTAAAGTTAGTACATGATATTGATCATAAAATGATTAAAATTGTAGTTAATATACAGGTTTTAAAATTACCATTCATTGTATATAATTACTATATTGTCCTTTAATGCAGTATATTGACCATAAAATGTCGCTTTTTTTAGTGGTCTGTGATTTAATCTAGTGCGTTGATCTAAAGATATGAACGATCAAGATTTATTCTCATTTCTCATACTAAGGTCCACACTGCTCTCTCTCTCCCTCCCTCCCTTCCTCCCTTTCTCTCTCTCTCTCTTTATATATATATATATATATATAGAGAGAGAGAGAGAGAGAGAGCGACTTCGATGAGAAAAATTCCCCCGTGAGAAAGTTTCTTCATTATGTTTACAACGTTGCTTGATTTTGTTTTAGTTCTTTCTTGACTGTATATTAACTATTGATTATTTAAATCTAAAGGATATGATTCATTCATTTTTTTTTTCTGGTTTTTTTTTTCTCACATGATCTCACCACTCAGTCTCTCTCTATATATAGCAAATATATTAGATGAATAAATATGCCTTATTAAAAAAAATGAGTATATTAATTTTTTTTATAGACTCAATAATATGGATACATACAAATACCTTAAATGAAATAAATAATAAAATATTATTATTTATATTGGAAAAGTGAGTATAATTTGATTTATAATCCCTTTTAAGTCTCATAAAATATATTTGGAAAATTGTATCAATATATTACATATTTCAGATATAAGTTTTTAATATAATAATTATTATTTTTAACTTTTGTAATGTAACAATTAATTTATGCATATATTATAATATATTTAAAAAGAAGTTACGTCAATTTAAAAAACAAAGTATATATACATTTGGGATCTCAAAATCCCTACTTCTCATCTTTCGGAATGAAATCCACTATTTAAGTTGTTTATTCTTTACAATAAGAACATGTGTGTGTCCCTGTGTCTCTTTACACAGTGGCATCTTATCTATATTTTTACACTTGGTCGAGCTTTACCACATCCTTGATGCTAAGCTTTTCTTTCGGAATCTCCAAGTTTAGCTATCCTGGATAATTTAATGTGGGAGATATCTTTCATTCTTTTGGACGCTTAGAGGCTTTTAACACTTCTCAGGTGCAGGCAATCTGTAGACTCTTCTCATTGTAATAGGTCTCTATCTCCTAGTCACTCTTCGGGAGTATTTATTTCCATCAAAATCTTTCCGTTAGAAAAGGTGGAAAAGATTCTTTACTTTTTGCAGGTTAACGTTTGCGTACGGAGATCTACCTTCCAACAACTTTCCATCATCTCATACATAAAGTCTGATTGATCTCTGGCACAACTTTCAAACATTTCAAATACAAAGAATCAGTTTATCTCCCAACCAATTGTTACTTAATGTTGGTCATCCTGACCCAAAAATCATAAACAATTGATGGAAAACACGAAGAAAGAAGTAGAAAAATATGGAAGAATTTTTATGGTTTTATTTCTTGTAAACATCTGTTTCAAAACTCTATGAAAAAATGAATTAAGATTTCAACTCTAAACAATGGAAATTACTACCCATATTTATAAGAAAACTAGGAAAGATAAACAAGGAAAATAAGATTTTCTATATCTCCCTAATTAGATTAGATTCCTATCCAAATTAGATAAGGAAATTAAATCTTCTTAAATCAAGGAGTAAATCTTCAATTTTCTTTCCCTTACTCGTTGAGTGGTTTGAGGTCTCTAACTCCGAGAAAATGTCGCATCACTGTCAACTTCGGTGCAAGTAAAGCTTTTGTTAGTATCTCGGTCTTTTGCTCATCAGTTTGAACAAACTCTACATTGATATGGCCTGCTTCGACACATTCTCGAATGAAGTGATACTTCGTGTTGATGTGCTTACTTCGACCATGGAAGACTGGATTCTTCATTAGTATGAGTCCAGACTTGTTGTTTACGAAGAGCTTCACTATCTTTGATCTCGAACCAGTCAGTTCGAACAACAGTGCATTCAACCAAAGCGCTTGGCATGCTGCCATTGTTGCTGCCATGAACACTGCTTCGCACGTCAAAAGTGCAACTATCTTCTGCTTCTGTGAGTTCCACGAGACAAGACAGTCATTGATGTAGAATGATGTGCCTTCTGTGCTTTTTCAATCATCTAGATCACTTGCAAGATCACTTTTAAAATAACCTACTATCTCTTCATCACCTCCTTCTCCTCTTCGAAACACTAGTCTGAAGTGCATAGTGCCTCGAAGGTATCGTAGCACTTGCTTCACTGCCCTAAGATGTATCTCTATAGGCTTCTCCATAAATCTGCTGGCAACTGTGACTGCATAGGAAAGATCTGGCCGAGTGTGAAAAAGATAACATAGACAACCATTGACTCTTCGATATTCTGTCTCATTGATTGGCTACGTTTGATATCTTTGTGGAGTTGAGCCCTCGGCTCCATTGGTATTCTGGTAGAGTTACAATCAAGCATCCCGAACTGGGTCAGTAACTTCTTAGCATTAGTTGCCTGCTTGATCGAAATACCTCCCTCGAATTGAGTCACCTCAATTCTTAGGTAGTACGATAGCAATCCGAGATGCCTCAATCCCTCAAACAGAGTCACAATCAAAACATCCACATAAACACCAACTATCAATCTTGGGTTAGTGCTACCTCTAGTGTACACTTCTTGCTCTTGTGTACATCTTGTTAAACCTATCTGTTTCAAACTTCGATCGAGCTTCAATTTCCAAGCTTGAGGTAATTGACGAAGGCCAAACAATGTCTTCTTTAACTTCAACACTATGTGCTGCTTCTCTGTAACCTTGAACCCTCTGGTTGAGTGATGTACACCTCCTCTTTGAGCTCCCCTTTCAGAAAGGCTGAGTTAACATTGAGATGGTGTACTTGCCATCCTCGATTAACTGCCCAGGCAAGGATGACTCAAATTGTGTCCATTCGAGCAACTGGTGCAAAAATTTCATCAAAGTTAATGCCTTGTCGTTGCACATAGCCCTTCGCCACCAAGCAAACCTTGTGCTGGATTATTTCTCCACCTGATTTCTTTTTCAACCTGAATACCCGTTTAGCCCAATTGCCTTGTGTCCAAAAGGTAGTGGTACAAGCGGCCAAGTCTCATTCTTCTCAATGGCTTTGATTTCTTTTGTCATTTATTCTTCTCATTCTAGATGTCCAGCTGCCTCATTGTAGCAAGACGAGCCCCTCCGCCTCTACTAACAATGTTTCCTCGAAGTTCTCGTTGAGATCAACTCGAGGAGCTTCTACCATAATTTCACTAGAAATTTTGAATCAAACTGGCACTTCATGACTCTCAAAGTGTCCTATTGACTATGGTGTCGGCAGCTTTCGATACCTGTTACTTTGTTGTTCATTTGACTCGAGCTGATAAACTCGTACAATGTTGTTTCTTTCTAAAGTTGACAACATGATCTCTTCTTCTGTGGTTGACCTTCTTAGAGCCACTCAGCTTTCGAACTGGGTAGCATGAAGTTCTTCTTGTTCATGAGTAACTTCATCGAATAATTCAAGGTGTTGGTCATCTTCTGTGTTTTGCCAATCCAAAGCTTTTCTTTTTTTGAAGACAACATCTCGACTTACATGAGTTTTTCTGAGATGTGGTTTGAGCAGCCTGTGCACCTTGCTTCTTTCTTCGATGCTCAAGTACAAGAATGAATGACTTCGATCGTCGAGCTTCTTAAGTTGGGGATTGGTCACCTTGGCATGCGCTGTACACCCAAACACACGAAGGTGCGCTATGTGTGGCTTCTTTTCAGTCCACATCTCAAATGGTGTCTTCTCTCAAACAACTTTCATCGGTAATCGATTCAGGAGATATACTACATGTTGAATTGCCTCCCCCAATACTTGATTGGTACACTTATAGTCTTGAATAGTGATCTTACCATCGCCATCACTGTGCAATTTCTCCTTTCCACTACACCATTCTGTTGAGGGGAATATGGTGCAGCAAAATGTCGTTCGATCCATTTCTATTCGCGTAGCTCTGTGAATTCCTTAGAGAAGAACTCTCCTCCTCGATCTAATCAAAGCACCTTGATTCGATGACCAACTGCATTCTCAACCAATTCCTTTATCTTCTTGAAAGAAGAACACGGCTCGTCCTTCGATTTTAACATATGTACCTACATTTATCTTGAATAGTCATCCACAATTAGCATGAAGTACCGATTTCCTCTAGGCGTGGTTCGACTGATCGGACCACACAGATCTATGTGTAGTAGCTCGAGTGGCCTCCTCGCTTGAAAACTTGCTTTCTTTGGGAAGAGGTGTTTTGATTGCTTCGCTACAAGACAAGTACGACATAGCTGATATGTGTGAGTGATCACTCGTACTCCTACCTCCATTTCTTTGGTGACAAGGGACTTCAAAGCCTGAAAGTTGACATGTCCGAGATGAGCATGCCACAACATTATCTAGGAATAAAAAATAGACAGGTTTCTCGAGCTACTTTGGGTTCTCTTCTAAAACTGCCAAAAGTAGGGTTGACATGATATTATCAGCATGGGCAAGGTGAGCTTCCTCGTTCTTCCTTGTTGCTCAACATAGTATCGAGTAGTGTCCCATCTCATTGCAACTCTAACACCAGATGTGATTTTTATCTCGATGAGCTCCTCAACTTATGCCTCGGGTTTTATCTCCACGATCGTGGTTGCCACCTTCTGTGGGAATCCTTTTCGACTGAGAAGATGATGAATCTCTGTCATCTCTTCTGGATTGTGCTTCCCACTCCGCCTGAGTGAGAAGAACTTGATCTTCATTCCTCACTGCGTTTGTACTCTTCTTGCGCGTGAGCTCCTCGAAAGCTTTGAGCCTTCCAACTGCATCTTCGAAGGCAAACTCTTCAAGATTGAAGAACTGTTCGATGCCGACCACCACATTGATGAACCTCTTTGGCACTATGTCAAACATCTTCTTCACTAGCGTTGAGTCACTGAGGGTTCCTCCTAGGCTCGAGTACACCACATATATGATGGGTTTTGTAAACTGAAAGCATTTATTACATTGTGTATACAACGGTTTATTTCTCCTATCTGTTAACAATCGTACATGTATGAACAATGGTATCCTCTTGTCTCACCGATAGGAACGATCATACGGCGTGTTGTAGATCGCAGAAGACAGTATGATCACTTGACCTAGTGAGACATAAACCTGATCACAGCTGAGACAGCGTATGAGGATACGTCTGTTCGGATGGCTGCAGCATTGTCGGAAAAAGTAGTCTGTCTTGGTTACTTGACATGCTGGTACGCAGAGGTGGCGTATTGATTGACCGCAGTGAGATATATTCGTCTATCTGACATCAGCGAATGAAAGATCTCGTTATATTGATTGAGTCCAAACCCTAACGAAGGTTCAGGGGTTTGCACGGGTTGACTGTTGCTTTGACTTGCCATGGTGGAGAGCCAACACAGCGCGCTCGTATATCCGCATCTTGGGTAATAGCAGTTCATGTAGTACCGCCTGAGACTGAACTTAGGTAACCATATCCGAGTAATAGGACGGGGACATTCCCTGAAGAGCTCAATAACATTCATCGTGCCAAAGTCCTGCAGGCTGATTAAGTTCAGGCACGAGTGATAAGGTTTGAGTGGTACTACTCAGGAATAATAAGATATTAATTAATTGTAGTTAGAGCTTGTCAGAGGCTCCGATTAATTAATGGATGTCCGGTAACCTTAAATATGGGAATTCTCAATTAATGCAACCCGTTCTCATAACGTGGTAATAAAGGGGTAGGTCAGTGTTAATTTTGTGGTGAAAAAGAATTAATATTAATTAATTAATTGTGTCCTGGGTTGTGGACATGGGAATTAATTAATTTATAGGCCCACTTTATTATTTGCATTGGGTCCCAGGACTGGCCCAATTAAATATGCTGAATTGAGCCCAAAAAGGCCCATTAGGGTTTCCAACCCTAGGTCTATAAATAGACAACTCTCTCTCATAAGTTGTAACAACACAGTTGAAACACACTAAACCCTAGAGAGAGAGGAGGCGCCGATTTTGGTGAACAAGGAGGAGAATTTCGATTCTGGTCCTGCTCAGAATACAGATTTGTGGAATCCTCACCAGTAGCATATTTGATCAGCATTGGGACACAGCCCTAAAGATCTGATCTGGAGAACAGATTTCTCTTCTCTTCTCTCTTTGATTTTCGATTTTAATCTAGAAATTAGGGTTCTAATTTCTGTTTCCGCAGATTAAATCGGATCGCGTGGTTGAATTGGATTTTAGAATTCAAACTCGAAAGATCGGTTCAGACTCGACGGAGTTACGATAAACCCTAAATCCACAATTCTTCGTATTAAATTCATAGGAGCATGCTAGGGTTTTGAGTATTTAATTATGAGCAATATCCATATATCGATCCGGTTCAGTTTGGTTTTGGTGATTCGGTTCACGGAAAAACCCGACAACTGGTATCAGAGCCAGGTTTCTGATTTTTGGCTCTGTTGTTCATAATTAAATTCGATAATATGCATGAATGAATTTATTATTGTGGATGTTGGTTTTTGTTCCTCGTGGCAACCCGTTGATTCAGCCCGCGGTGGTTTAGCCGTGTAGGGCTGAATTATTTTGTAAAATCACAAGAAAATCCGTGATTAGTGTAGATCTAAAAATTGTAATAGAATAGTTGTTCTGTAATTTTCAAATTTAATTTGGACGGGTCGAGGACGAAGAACGAAGACGGAGCCGACGGAGGGCCGGGCACGGCGGACGGCGGCGCCGGCGCGCGTGAGCAGCGCGCGGCCTGCGTGCACGAGCACACCACGGGCGCGGGCACGCGTGGGTGCGGGCGGCGGTGGCCCACCGCGGGGCGCGCGCGCGCTGATGCACGCGGCGTGCTGGGCGCGAGCAAGGCTGGCGGCGGCGGCTCTGGTCGTCGTCGGCTGCAGCTGTCCCGTCGCGGTGGCTCGTGTTTTTGTGGTTTGTACAATCCTGTGTAAACCCTAGGTTTGCATTAGGGTTAGGGCAAATCATCAGATCACAAAGGCCTAAAAATCCAAAAGATTTGGTGTATCAAGATTTGGAGGCCCTTGAAGATTTGAGAAGATTTGGATTTATCTATTAAATTCAAATTCAAATTGTAATAGATAGATTTTTATTTTCTATTTATTTTGGGGCCACGAGGAATTTTTGTTTGTCTTAATTGTCCTCGTATGATATGTGATTTATTTATGTGCGCGATTAAGCATGTGTAGATAATAGGAAAAGCATGATTTACTACTTTTATTAGTTACAGCTTTCCAAGCATGCTTATGTGATTAATTTCTTTTGTTGGATTATATTTTGGGAATTTTGGGCTTGTATTATTACATGCAAAAATTTTGAAAATATAATGACAAAAAGAAATTATGTGTGCGCATAAAAAAACCTTTTTAAAGAAAAATACTAAGCAGATTTTTTAATTAAAATCAATAGGCCTCCACAAAGCGGTCCTAGGCTGTAAGTGTATCTCTCGTTCTAGTAAACGTCTACGAGTGTAGCTTGCTAGTTCCCGGAGGTGCATGAGTACGGTTGTTGGGATTTCTAGACAAATAATTTAAATCATGTGAATAGTGGGAGGGCTTTGCGTAAACATCTACGAGTGTAGCTTGCGTAGACCTCTTTCACAAGTATTCTATGATTGATTTAAATTAAAGATAACAAAAGCTTTGAGGGCTGTGCGGTAGACATGCCCAAACCTAACCGGAACCGGCTGAACCGGCCCGGAACCGGCCCGCCGGTTCAATGAACCGGCCCAGAACCGTGGCCAACGGTTCGAAACCGGAACCGGATCCCTTTTTACAAGGGCCGGTTCCGGTTCAAGATTTTCAACCCGTGGAACCGCCGTTTCCGAACCGGCTGAACCGGCGGTTCCACCATATATATATATATTTTTTTAATTTTTAAAAATATTATAAAATTTGTTGTGATGGAGATTAGAACACTGGACCTCTTAATATATTCCTGAATGCTTATCCACTAAGCTACAACACAATTGTTGAAAAAATTATAGTTTTAAATATATAAAACCCAACTAATATGAGATTATTATGTATAATGTTTATTTTTCAACATTTTCTTATATAGAATTAAACAACAATATCCATAAATACGATATATAATTGTCAAATATAATTAATTTATCAATATATTCTTAAAATTTATATTAGTGTTATTTATGAGTTAAAAGAGTTTCAAGACTATCATGTGAATCTAAAATCTTCATATTTTTTACAAATATTATTTCAAATCAACGAAATTGATTCTTAAAATCTTATTGCATCTTATAAGTTATAATATATCTCACATTACAATATATTGATTGATAATAAGTATAAACTTTAAACATTGCTACTAACTTTAATATTAAATTTTAGATTAATGGATACATATCATATTTATTTATACTAACTTGTAAGAATGTTATTTAGTTTACAAGTATACAATTTAATACAAAGCTTGTACTAAAAAAACTTAAATGAATACACAATGAATTAGAGATATTTTCATACATGCTAATTTAAATCAAATGTTATATTATAACAAATGATAGTATATGCATTGGAGTTCAATGAATGATGTTAAAAGCTAACATATATGTCGTGGAGTAATGCATATCATACTCAACTTTATTTAGCATTATTTGTTCAATTAAGAGAGATTCAAAACCATAAAGTAAATAATAAACAATAATTTAAATTTGTTATTTTAATTTAAATGTTATTTAACATTTTTTATAATAAGTAAATTATAACATGATTTTTTATAATTATAATTACTTGAATAATATATCGCAATTCATTTTTATAGATGATAAAATAAAACTATCTTATTATTTAATTGTTTTTTATCTAAAATATTATACATATATATTAAAACATCATTTTATATTATAATATATTTCATATTTATATACATAATACATTCATATATTTATTTTAGAAACTCTATCAATAAACGAATTATAGTCTAGTGGTTTGTTCCTATCTTTATCTCCTCCAGGTCCATGGTTCGAACCTCTTTGAGTACCTTTTTTTAAAAATTAAAAAAAGAAAAAAAAACCGGCCCGAACCGGCGGTTCGAACCGGAACCGTGCCCGAACCGGAACCGCCGGTTTCGGGCCCAAACCGGAACCGTGCCCTTTTTTAGGCGGGCCGGTTCAGGGCCGGGGTTTTTGGAACCGCCGAACCGGCGGTTCCGAACCGGAACCGGCCCGTGGCCATGTCTACTGTGCGGTATGGTTACGTGCCATGCTAAACTGTCTCTTTTGGCCGGAGTTAAATTTGTGGTTGATTTCTTAGAAGCATCTTAGAATATAATGCAAGAATTGCATCCCTGTTCTTGAGAGATGGCTTGGTCTAAGGTTTTCACTAATTATTAATTTCTAGTATCAAAAGCATCCTGACATGGTAGTGAAATTAAATGGATTGGGGCTTAAAACCCGCAGTTCTGGTTGAGGGTGACATCGTAAACGTCTACGAGTGTAGCTTGCGGTGGGAACTCTTGGGCAATTAGTGGAAAACATTTGTATTTGATTTATTAAAAGGTTTTCAATGCATTTGTTTTTGAAGTTCAACATGTATGTTCTTATTTAAGAATCTTTATTGTCTCAGATATGTCTATGTCTAATGTGATCAATATTCTCGCACAAAACACTCTAACTGTTCCGAACTTCCTGGAATGTAAGCGCAATCTCGAATACCTCCTGATTGCAGAACAACATATGTTCGTTCTGCAAGTACTTCGTCCTGAAGTGCCAACTGCTGAATCCACTCAACTGGATATAGACTTTTATAACAAGTGGGAGAAATCGAACAATGTAGTCAAGTGCTACATGATGACTACTATGTCGAAAGTCTTGCAGCAGCAGCATCAGCACCATAGGGATGCCTATGACATTATGCAAAGTCTGGAGGCGACCTATGGGGAAACTGATAGAGCCGTCAGGTTCAATCTCATGAGAGAAATTGTGAGTAAGAAAATGACTGATGGCACCTCAGTGAGAGAGCACGTGGTAACCATGACTCACCTCATGGATGAACTGACAGTGCATGGTGGAGGTATCGACGCTGAGGCTAAGGTCGATATCATACTGAACTCTCTACCCAAGTCCTTTGAGAGTTTTAGACTGAATGTTGTCATGAACAAGAAAGAGTATACTCTTAACGAGTTACTCAATGACTTGATGGCAGCTGAATCGGTAATGAACCCTCAGAAGGTTGCCTTGGCCACTTCTGGTAATCTCTCTGCTGTACCGAAAATTATGAAGCGGAAGAAAGGGATTAAGAAGTGGGCCAAGAAGACACCTATGAAGGATGGTGGGGCTGGGAAAAAGCCTAAGGTGGCGACTGAAAGGGACAGGTGCTTCAGGTGTGGTAAGAAAGGACATTGGAGGAAAGATTGTCAAGCCAACAAAGCTAGACAAGGTATGCCATTTTGCATGTATAACTGTAAGCATGATTAGAGTTATTTGTTGCTCTTCTAGAGCTGTAAGCACTGACTTGTTGATCATGTTGTTGTACTTTGCAGGGGACCGTGCCGACAAGGCTGGTGAGTGATGGCAAGAAGATACCAAACTGGATGAAGGCAACGTTTTAAGACGGAGCTTCATGAAGTTTTCTTTTCCTTATGGTTTGATAAATTAAAAGTACATTTGAGAGTTTATTTGTGGGCCGTGGTTTATCGGCAGGAAAAATTTTATCAACTTTCTATGGATATTTGTTATTTATGATTTTATCATTGGTAGTGACAATGTTATCTATTATGGAATGTTGATTTACAATCTCTATGTTACTTCGATCAAACATGTCTTTTATATTGCATGCAATTCATCCGTAATTGATAATCCTAGGAAGAGAAAACTTACTTCTTCTGATGAGGATCTTACATATCTCTGGCACTTGAGACTGGGCCACATCAGCTTGAAGCGGATTCAGAGACTTGTAGATGAAGGTACATTGGACTTAGTCCGGGCTGTACCTTATCAAGTCTGCGAATCCTGCATCGAGGGCAAGATGTCAACTAGGCCTTTCAAGGCTAGTCAGTCTCGAGCAGAGGAAGTGTTGGAATTGATCCATTCTGACTTGTGTGGACCGATGTCCACGCAGGCTCGTGGAGGGTACGAGTACTTCGTCACTTTCATTGACGATTACTCAAGGTACGGATATGTTTACCTGCTTCGCTACAAGTCTGAATGCTTTGAGAAATTCAAAGAGTTCAAGGCTGAGGTAGAAAAGAAGGTCGGGAAAACTATCAAGTCGCTGCGATCTGACCGCGGTGGCGAATACCTCGGTAACGAGTTTCTGCAGTATTTGTCAGAAAAATGGGATAACATCCCAATGGACTGCACCGGGTACTCCCCAGCAAAACGGTGTAGCTGAAAGAAGAAATATGACTCTTCTAGAGATGGTAAGGTCAATGATGAGTTATGCAAACTTACCAATTTCGTTTTGGGGCTACGCATTGGAGACAGCAGCTTACGTACTTAATGTGGTGCCTTCTAAATCAGTTCCTAAGATGCCTGCTGAGCTCTTCCTTGGTCGCAAACCTAATTTGTGCAAGTTTAGAGTATTGGGTTGTCCGGCACACGTACTGTCGAAGGAACCTGATAAGTTAGAAAGAAGGTCAAAAGTAATGATGTTCATAGGGTATCCCAGGCAAACGAAAGGTGGTTACTATTACTGTCCTGAGAGTCAAAGAGTCGTTGTTAGCACCAACGCTAGATTCTTGGAGGACGAGTATGTGAGTAATCATAGGTCAAGGAGTGATGTCGTTCTTCAAGAAATTGAGAACGAGAATGCAATTCCAAGGGAAGGGGAACGTGTAGATGTGGGTGCTCCTATGAGAGGTACAACACCACAGACACGTTCTTCAGTGCAAGGTGCAGGACCACAAGTCACTGCACCTACTACTGACACGGCACCGATGCCTCGTCGCAGTGGGAGAGCTATTTTCCAGCCGGAAAGGTACATGTTCGTGGGTGAGTCTTTGAACTTGAGCCCGGAAGACGGACATGAGGACTCTGACCCGCTGACTTACGAAGAGGCAGTGCAGGTCAAGGATGTTGCCAAATGGCAAGTCGCCATGGATTCTGAGATAGAATCCATAACTGCTATGGATGTATACCAGAAAACTGATTTTCCGGATGGCTTTAGGGCCATAGGGTGCAAATGGGTATACAAGAGAAAGAAAGGGGCGGATGGAAAGATTACGGCTTTCAAGGCCAAACTGGTGGCAAAGGGTTATAGTCAGAAAGAGGGCAAAGACTATGACGAAACCTTTTCACCCGTAGCCATGCTCAAATCCATCCGAATACTCCTTGCCATAGCTGCGCATATGAACCTCAAGATCTGGCAGATGGATGTCAAAACCGCTTTTCTAAACGGTTACCTTGAAGAAGGTAGAGACATCTATATGCAGCAACCCGAGGGTTACATAAGCAAGGGCGAAGAACATCTTGTCTGGAAGCTTAGGAAGTCCTCGTATGGACTTAAGCAAGCTTCAAGGTCGTGGAACTTACGTTTCAACGATGTGATTAAATCCTATGGATTTGCACAGTTGGAAAACAAAAGTTGTGTTTACCGACTTTGTGTCAGTGGGAGCGTGGTCTTCCTTGCACTATACGTTGATGACATACTCCTATTTGGAAACAACGAGGGAGTGATGTCCGAAATCAAGGTTTGGTTATCCGAACAGTTCCAAATGAAGGATCTGGGTGAAGATGGGTACATTCTTGGGATTAAGGTCTTACGAGATCGTAAAAGAAGAATGTTGAGCTTATCCCAAGCGTCCTATGTGGATACTGTGATAGCCCGGTTCAGCATGCAACTCGCCAAGAAAGGCTTGCTACCTTTCCGACATGGCGTTCGTCTTTCTAGTGGGAAGTGTCCTCAGACACAGCGAGAGAAAGACGAAATGAGTCTTGTACCATATGCTTCGGCTGTGGGTAGTCTCATGTATGCGATGCTGTGTACCAGGCCAGATATCTGTTATGCCGTTGGCATGGTAGCAAGATATCAGTCTAACCCTGGACAGGTGCACTGGACTGCTGTAAAGCATATCCTCAAGTATTTAAAAAGAACTAGGAATTTCTGCCTAGTTTATCAAAGTGAGGATTTGTGCCCTGTGGGTTATACGGACTTGGATTTCCAAGGGGACCAGGATGAGAAGAAATCGAACTCAGGTTATGTGTTTACCCTGGGAGGTGGAGCTGTATCTTGGAGGAGCTCAAAGCAGAAATGCATTGTTGACTCCACCATGGAGGCGGAATATGTCGCCGCCTCCGACGCCTCGAAAGAAGGGGTGTGGCTCCGGAACTACCTTTTAGAGTTGGGCGTGATCCCGAGTTTGCCGAGGAGCATCACAATTTATTGTGATAACTCTGGTGCGGTGGCAAACTCAAAGGAACCGCGGTCTCACAGGGCAAGCAAACACATAGAGAGAAAGTACCATATCATACGAGAAATCGTATCGAGGGGCGATGTGCTGATTAAGAAGATTGACACTGCTGACAATCTTGCTGATCCGTTTACAAAGAGCTTGCCGCAGAAAGTTTAAGAAAGACATATTCGTGAGCTGGGTCTGAGGTGGATGCCGACCACTGATAGTGGTTAAAGACAGCAGACTAGATAGACGGACTGTATACTCTGTAATAGCTTAGTTATGCTTTGAGTATAAGTGGGAGATTGATGGGTTTTGTATACTGAAAGCATTTATTACAATGTGTATACAACGGTTTATTTCTCCTATCTGTTAACAATCGTACATGTATGAACAATGGTATCCTCTTGTCTCACCGATAGGGACGATCATACGGCGTGTTGTAGATCGCAGAAGACAGTATGATCACTTGACCTAGTGAGACATAAACCTGATCACAGCTGAGACAGCGTATGAGGATACGTCTGTCCGGATGGCTGCGGCATTGTCGGAAAAAGTAGTCTGTCTTGGTTACTTGACATGCTGGTACGCAGAGGTGGCGTATTGATGGACCGCAGTGAGATATATTCGTCTGTCTGACATCAGCGAACAAAAGATCTCGTTATATTGATTGAGTCCAAACCCTAACGAAGGTTCAGGGGTTTGCACGGGTTGACTGTTGCTTTGACTTGCCATGGTGGAGAGCCAACACAGCGCGCTCGTATATCCGCATCTTGGGTAATAGCAGTTCGTGTAGTACCGCCTGAGACTGAACTTAGGTAACCATATCCGAGTAATAGGACGGGGACATTCCCTGAGGAGCTCAATAACATTCATCGTGCCAAAGTCCTGCAGGCTGATTAAGTTCAGGCACGAGTGATAAGGTTTGAGTGGTACTACTCAGGAATAATAAGATATTAATTAATTGTAGTTAGAGCTTGTCAGAGGCTCCGATTAATTAATGGATGTCCGATAACCTTAAATATGGGGATTCTCAATTAATGCAACCCGTTCTCATAACGTGGTAATAAAGGAGTAGGTCAGTGTTAATTCTGTGGTGAAAAAGAATTAATATTAATTAATTAATTGTGTCCTGGGTTGTGGACATGAGAATTAATTAATTTATAGGCCCACTTTATTATTTGCATTAGGTCCCAAGACTGGCCCAATTAAATATGCTGAATTGAGCCCAAAATGGCCCATTAGGGTTTCCAACCCTAGGTCTATAAATAGACATCTCTCTCTCATAAGTTGTAACAACACAGTTGAAACACACTAAACCCTAGAGAGAGAGGAGGCGCCGATTTTGGTGAACAAGGAGGAGAATTTCGATTCTGGTCCTGCTCAGAATACAGATCTGTGGAATCCTCACCAGTAGCAGATTTGATCAGCATTGGGAAACAACCCTGAAGATCTGATCTGGAGAACAGATTTCTCTTCTCCTCTCTTTGATTTTCGATTTTAATCTAGAAATTAGGGTTCTAATTTCTGTTTCCGCAGATTAAATCGGATCGCGTGGTTGAATTGGATTTTGGAATTCAAACGCGAAAGATCAGTTCAGACTCGACGGAGTTACGGTAAACCCTAAATCCACAATTCTTCGTATTAAATTCATAGGAGCATGCTAGGATTTTGAGTATTTAATTATGAGCAATATCCATAGATCGATCCGGTTCAGTTTGGTTTTGGTGATTCGGTTCACAGAAAAACCCTACAATATATTGTAGTGAGTCGAGCTGCATATTGATCGAGCAACTCACTATCCTTCATATACATCGAATCGAACTCACTATTCAATGTTTGTAAACCTTGCATTCTTCACTCGATCTGCCTCTACGAATCTCTTAATGCAATCCCAAACTTCCTTCGCCGTCTTCTTTCTAGCAACCTGCATGAGAAGATCTTCTGGAAGCGCGTGGAAGATGTGCGATCTTGCCTTCTTGTCAACCCAAGCGTCCACCTGTGCGCCTCAATTGGTTCGACTGCTTCCCAGACTCCTTGATCTTCCATCATGGCCTGCACACGAATCGCCCAACTGGTGTAGTTCGTGTGTGTCAACTGCGGGTACACGAACGAATCGCATCTACTGCTACTAAAGCCATGTTTTCCCAACAAATGATTTTTGATATTCAACCTTGGCTCTAGATACCACTTGTTGTACCTCTTGACCTAAAAATCATAAACAATCGATCGAAAACACAGAGAAAGAAGTAGAAAAATATGGAGGAATTCTTAGAGTTTTATTTCTTGTAAACAAGTGTTACAAAACTCTATTAAAAAGTGAATTTAAATTTCTATTCTAAACAATGAAAACTACTACCCATATTTATAAGAAAACTAGGATAAAAAACAAGGAAAATAAGGTAATTTAGGATATATCTATATCTTCCTAATTAGATTAGATTCTTATCCAAATTAGATAAGGAAACCAAATCTTCTAAAATCAAGAAGTAAATCTTCAACACGTAAGTGGTTTGAAAACACTTGACGGGGGAGCATTTCCTTTACAACTATTAGCAGTTATGATCACCAGTTAGCTGAGATATTCTTCTCACCTGTTCATCTGCGTCTTTATGTCTTTGGCCTTCTGAATCTGAATTATTACAAAATTTGAACTTAATGAGTAACATTCAAAAAATAACAGTTCTATACAATAATTACTAATGACTAGATTAGATGACTTTTCACATCTCATCAAAATATAAAATCTTCTAACAAATTTAAAGTTCCATTGCTAAGCATGTTTAATTAAAATGTCCATTATATTGTTAACTCCTTCACAACGAGCATTTTAAAATTCCATCGCTAAGCATATTCAGTGACGGGATTTCATTGTCCAGTCCTGTTGAAATTCTACATCTTTTTTAGTGTTATAGAACCATACATAGTATTGAAATTAGTTCGTAAAAGAATAAACACATACAATTATATTATTTCTTAAAAAATGCAGAAAAAAGCCAATACTTCATAAACCTCCAACTTCAGACCACGCATAGCATGGGTTAAAATAATTTAATATACATGAAAGATTCATAAAACGTCATTATCTTTTTTAAGAATTATTACATGAAAAAGTGGCTGATCAGCTCTAGCCAGACCACATTGTCTGAAATTGATTGCAAGATTTAAAATTTAAAGTAGAAATATAAATAAATTAAGACAAAATGATTGAATTGGAATATAACCAAGGATATAACCACACGTAATTGCAGTCATATATATAATTAATTGTCTTCGCATGAATATGTAGGCAGAGGCGGATCTAAAATTTAAATTTAGGGATACAATATATAAATAAAATAAATTGGGGGTGTATATTATGTGAATACATATATAAATAATATGTAAAAATATATAAAAGTAATAATAAAAATATACATTAAATAGCAATAAATCAAGAATTTGGGGTACAAGTGTACCCCATTTCATACTCTAAATCCCCCTCTGTATGTAGGGATGCATAAATAGAGGAATTTAAATATGTGGCAGGCATTCAGTTTTAAAGGGAGGAGGCTAACCACCTTCTTTTGGAAAAAGTATTAAATATATTATAAATTATTATAATTTTTTTAAATATATTATAGACTATTTATTATTTAAATATATGTCAAAGTATTATTTTGTTTTAAATATATGTAAAATTATTAATTTTATTTCAAATTTATGACAGTAAGCAAAAATTTGAGAAAACTACATACGTCATATATCTGCATGTTGCATAGTTTTGTATATGTTGAGTATCATTGGGTGAGTCATGTCAATTTCTTGACGTTGAATTTCTGCTCTTGTTATAAATTTAAATAAAAATTGTTAGCATATATCATAGTAATATATTTGTTAGGAACACAATGAGATGTCAAAAACACCAAGCAGTTAATCTTATAGAACTGATGTAGTTAGAACTGATTTTGGTTTTGTAATTTCATAGGGACGGAGTGTTGTAATAGTTTAGGTTCAGCTAGTTGTTTTCTTGAAAGCACGAAGAACCAATCCAAGAAAACGATCAAGTTCGATCTAAGATTTATAATTGATCCCGTCGACAGTTATGAGACGGTTTAAATAAGAGTATCAACTGGCTCATCTGTGAGTATGTTATCCATAATGGCTCATTCAGTTAAGTCTAGCTAAAAAGAATGATTTGTTAATAGTTATGAGGGATTGACAGTTGAGAAGAGAAAATGATGGACAAACATAAAAACTTAATTGATAGAATTTTCAATCGAAAGTACTTTATATTATTCAAAATTTTCATCCACGTACAAAAGATGCAGAAATATACAACCGCCATACAACAACAAATTAATATCCTGCAAAAATACCAAGAATCATTAGTTTCTAACTACATGATAAAATATTCATATATAAGCATGCACGGAGAGTATACTTATCATGTATTGTGAAAATAGTCGGCAAACCGACGTAACAAAAGTAGACCCCAATTCATTAAAATGCAGCATCAATATACAATACGTGCCGAAATCTCATAGACTTTTTGAAATAATTTTCCAATTTATTCAATAAATCTTTGATTGAAATTAATAAATCAACGCCTAATTTCCAACTATATATCACAATTAAATGCAGCATTAATAGTCCACCCCAACTACCTACTATTACTAAGATACAAAATAAAATAGTTCAATCAAAATCTTACTCTATATAAACGCTGTACTTCCATGCAAACACAACACAACAAACAATCACACACACCACTCCAATTCAGCTACTCTTTACTTTCAATACAATCTTGATCAACTACACTTGCGATATGGCTGGATTGATGAAGTCATTGTGCATGATGCTCATTGCTGCCGTGCTGATTGCGGCGGTTGCTCCACCGCAAGTGGCGGCTATAAGTTGCGGCAATGTTGTTTCTTACTTGAATCCCTGCCTCCCCTATGTCACCGGAAAAGGTCCGTTGGGCGGGTGCTGCAACGGCGTTAAGGGTCTCTACTCTGCTGCGAAGACGACGGCGGACAGGCAGAGCGTGTGCACCTGCCTGAAATCTCTGGCTGGTTCATACTCCAGCGTCAACCTCAGCAAGGCCGCCGCGCTCCCCGGTCAGTGCGGTGTCAACATTCCTTACAAGATCAGCCCTTCCACTGACTGCGCTAAGTGAGTACAAAGTTTTATTTTATTAATTATAGTCACCGGTATTATTTCGTTTCTAAAAAATTTACAGAAGAATCTAAATACTGATTTGGATAATCTAATTTATATTTCTATTAATAATGCAAAATTATGGTTTGCAGGGTGCAGTGAGCTCAGAGTCATATTCCAACAACCTACGAAGAGAGTTTATAAAAATAAATAAATAAAGGGCTTTAGTCTGTAGTATAAATATTTACGGGAGCTTTAATTTCTTCCAATTTGGAAGAAATTAATAGTAATGTTTGCTATCTTTAATTTGAGTAAAGCAAATTTAGTTTCCTTACTACCATTTATGCTTGGCTATTTAATATTACTAAACTAAAAATAATATATAATTAAATAAATATGTTTGGAATTTATGACATTAATTAGTAAAACTATTGATAAAATAGATGATAAATAACAACAATATTTATCACTTATTGGTATTATAGATGCGTAAATAATATTTACCAATGCCGCTCATAAATTCTGAAATCAAATATCCGAAAATCTTACAATTTCTCAAGTGTAATGAAAAATGTAATATTTATAATCTAATCTATATATATTGTAACGCCCCCAATTAGTCTTCCCCACTTAGAGGCGCGTTACAGTTGTGGTTCAATATTTTCAATCCTTTTTAACAATTAAATAAACAACGAAAGTCTAAAATGTTAAAGTAAACACTTCGGTTTATCATAAAACAAACATAAATGATTAACATTTAAAAGTAAGAGGTTTTAACAAACTGATTCTTCAAAAGATTTTACCAAAAAGGGAAGGAAATATTTCAGAGTGTGGTGCAGTGGTTTCAAACGTGGTGTTGATTTGCATATGAGGATGCAAATCACAGGATCTTCAAAAACTGTACAAAATCCTACTTCGTCTTTACACCCTTGCCCTTCCATCCATGCTCTTCAACCTGCGCATTTTAGAAATAATACGAGGGGCTGAGTACAAATGTACCCAATGGAAATATGCCCGAAAATATAGTTTAAGTATGAATGCTATGCAACTCACGCAGATAGACATGGAGTTTTATTGAAAGTAACCATGTTATCCAAAACATTTTTCATTTGCTCGAGCTAACTACAATGTTAATATATCTGTTTTAACGTTGTGTAACTGGAAGTTGGCCCACTTCCAAGTTACGATGAACAGTTGGGAATGGACGAACCACTCTACCCACTGTCACCAATTTTGTGCACAAGGTCTCAGTATCACACAGCATTGAGACACGATCGATTTAAATAATTAATTCACACAGATAAATTCACACAGATCCTTATCCCTCCAAGGTCTCAGTACGTCAACTGCACAACCTGAATTCACAATATATTTGAGGTCGCTAGCCTTCATTATTACAAATTAATAAGACTAGCTCAAGCACTAAAAGGGCTTGGTTCTCACCTCATAATCAAACTCCCTGTTGATAGCAGTCAACAGAGGAACAGATATGTAACACAAAACATTTATGCATAGCAATCGTTTTAAAACAAAATCATTTTCACACATTTTAGAAAATAAAAACGCATTTTCATTTTTTTTATACTAAAATAGTTCCCACCTGATGTTAAGCTTCAGCAACTAGATGTCTCTCGTTAATTGAGCAATTGAGCTTCCCTCCTTATTTCCACCTTCAATAAATATAGTACGCAACTAATTAGGATGGATAGACTAAGTATTTCTATCAGTCCTAGCTGATAATACTAGACAAAATCATGACCTATGACTGACAATGAAACTCACACTCCCCACTGTCTAACATGTATTTCCTTCCGTCAAGACATGCACGTTACTTTAACAAACTTAACAGAATTGTTAACCAAACCGTGGTTAACCAACTTAATTTAAAGCA
Source organism: Plectranthus barbatus (assembly GCA_026898455.1). Taxonomy (NCBI): domain Eukaryota; kingdom Viridiplantae; phylum Streptophyta; class Magnoliopsida; order Lamiales; family Lamiaceae; genus Plectranthus; species Plectranthus barbatus. The sequence goes on along the minus strand of JAPKLW010000247.1, from coordinate 104,369 downwards.
CAGTTATACTTTAAACGGCTAAGGTCATATAACAACGCATAAATTAATTCTAAATAATTCACAATATTTATAACCTTTTGAAATATTATTAAATCTAATTGATATAATCAATTAGATAACTGATCAATCAACATTTGGAAATATAAAATAAGCTAATTAACAAAACCAAATAATTTAAATAAATAAATAGTCCTTTTTTTTTTTTTAACAATAATTATAATATAATAATAATAACAACATATGATAACAATAATATAATATAATATATATATATATATATATATATACTTATGTGTGAAGGAATTAATTTAGTAATATATTTATATATTATATACAATGTGTGTGTGCGCTTTTACGGGAAAGAGAAACTTTCCTCTCCCATTTTTTTTTTAAAAAAACACACGCATTTGTATACGTATACATATACACACGAAGCAGGCAGCCATTCCGTCTCGCCGCCGGCCTTGCCCCGGCGACTCCAACCTTCCCCACACAACCCAACATGTTCACAGATCGATATAGAATACGGAGACATGCTTGAACCATGAAAACTAGCCGGAAAACAAGGGCGTTTGGAGCTCACCAGAAAACTTTGAAATGGCAGTGAGACTTATTCCGTCGACGAAACAGCGAGCTTCTCATACCAATATGATCACTACAAAGCAAGGAACACGAAAATATAAGCCTTGGTTCGAGATAATATCATTAAAACGAGTTTCAAGATTGACGTCGGAAGTTACCGCTATTCCAACGGGCTACCTTTCGACGTCCGTATCTCTCTCGTTATTTCGCCAAACGGGACGTGATTTATCTTTTCGGAAACCTGGAAGAACAAGGTACAAGTGGGTGGTGATGGTTTCTCCGTTGGTGGCTCGTGGTGGCCGGAAATTGATCAGTTTCAGGGCGGGGTTGGGCTGCGGAACTGGGGTTTTTCTCACTGTTTTCTGTTTTTTTTTTTTTTTTCGCTGCTCTCGATCTCACTCTCCTCTCCCTCCCTGATACTGAACAACGAAGATGAAAGAGGATGGTTACGAAAAAATGATATAGTATCAGTTGGTTTGAACAAACAACTCACGCCTTTCTCTACTCCCTCTCTTTTCCTTTCTGCTGCTGGCGACGACTGAGGATGAATGAAGATGGTGCAGCACAAATGTCTTGATCCCTCCAGCCAAACCTCCACCGCTTTCCACGTCTCTCCCACGTCTCTCAACCAATGAAACACAACGCATACATGTGATCCTGCCACAGACACGTCCTTTTCTTCATGGAGAAGAAATAAATTTTCCCCCTTCCCAATTTGAGTATAATTTCTTCCGATAACTCATCTTAACGAGTTCGAAAATTGTAGTAAATTATATGGAAATGCTCCTCTTGACGAGCTCGTCTTGCCCGTAAAATTTCATAATTTTCGGAGACCAAAATTATTCCGTTTTCCATTTAATTCGACATTTAATTAAAAATCATACGGACCTCGGAAAAATATTCCGACAAATTCTTATGCTTCCATATAATATTTCCAAGCATTCTCTAGCTCGGTTTTAGAATCGAACTCCCCGAGTGCAAGTTGTGAATTTTATCACATTCATTAATATTTCCATTTATTTCTCTATGCATTCGTCCAATATTTATAAAATTGTGACTTTACAGTCACTCTCGTTTTCTCGAAACGATTTCAATGATATAATGATATCAAAATTCGGATTCCAAAATCTCAACGGGCGATTAATTATTTCTAAAAAATGAAGTAATAAAATATTCATAGAATTTAATAATCCTTTATTATTTAATTTAAGCTTTAATTTGCTTAAATAAAATAAGGGATATTACATATATATTAAAACAAAACCGGGGGACACATATGTAAAATACTGTAAAATAACTAAAATATAGTTGATATAATAACCATAAAGTAACTAACATACATTTATAAATATATTGTAATAGATATTCCCAAATCTTTTCACTTTCTTTTAAAATTTTCAATGATATGCCTATATATATATATTTTTTTTTCAATTTAATTATTTATAATGTATAAATTATTTAAATCTATCTATATATTAATAAAAATCTAATTAGCTTGGTTTTTATTTTCCACCGTTCTTTTAGTTAATTTTTACACTAAAATTAACGCACTAACTTATTTAACTCAACTAATAATAAAATTTTATTTATTTTAATTCACATATCAATTTAATTATTCTTAGCCTATTAACTATATTCCTCAAATATAGTCAGATTTAAACAGTATTGAGATATTGATATCTTTTGAAACTTATTTCCCCATCTATATATAATTATCTTTTTTAGTTCAATTTATTATGAATATCACTTTTTCACTGATTTCCATGGAGAACTCTAGAACACCATTGAAGCCTAGGTTTTAAGCCCAGGTTTTACTCTTCTTCTAATTAAAATCTTTATTCAAAATATGTTGCATATTTTGAGTTAGATTGTATATGTCTCCAAATTCTTTTTATGGTGATAGAAAAAAGGTTCAAATTAATTATACATATAGCTCGATATGTTTAAATAGTAAAAATTATCACTATATAATTTGAGAAAATTAAGATGTTTCATGTTGATTATTCATCTTTTTTCTATGTAAGAGTTGTAGATTTAAGATTGTGGAGAAAGAGATGAAACGAAGGCTCCGATTATAAGAAACTATAGTAATTAGTTGATGGTTCTGGTAATTTTTTTTTTTTGGAATCTAGGTTTTTGTATTTTTTAGAAATAATATTATTTTAATTTATCTGTTTTTCCATTGCTCATTTTTTTTTCATAAGGTCGAGTAAATTTTCATTTATTTAGAAAGATTATGAGGAATTTAAGATTATCTTCTGCAATTTTTTGTTAAATATGTTACCTTTTAACACATTGACAAATTGCAAATGACATGATACAGTTAAATTTTCGATATAAATGGGAAAGAATCAACAAAAGATGAAAAATAATTAAATGAGATTATTGCAGAAATAATAATGTATCTAAAATTATATGTTATTTGAATTATTGGCTAAATTTATTTGAAAACAATTTTGGAAAAACACAAGTTCTCTAATAATATAAAAGTATCCTATGAAACTATTTTACAGAACAAAGTTATTTAACAATGAAAAAAAAATAAAAATGTGAAGAGGTCATTTATTTACGGAATTTTGATTACTTCGCCTAATTTATCGAATATTTGGAGTTTTATATCAATATTTTTATGTAAAGCATATTTAGATCCTTTGATTTTATTGTTGGTTATAAAGAAATAAAAGGGAATTATGATTAGAATCACTCTATTTTATATTTAGTTATAAAGATAAATAATAAAACTAAATAATATTTTTTATTTTTTTTAAATAAAGAGTTATACTAAAAATATAATTTGTGACTAATCTTATTAATGTAAATATTATATTTCTTATTATTAGATATACATTACAAAAATAATATTAGTTTAGTTAATTTCTACTTTAAAATTCGTATTAATATAAATATTATATTTCTTATTATTAGATATACATTACTAAATAATATTAGTTTAATTTATTTCTACAAACGAATTAAATGATTATGACGTATTATTAGCATTATATTAGTTTTAATTTACTATGATCCTATATAACTTTTTTTATTTTCTTTTCATACATAATTGTGATTGTGTTTAGATTCTTTTCAATTTGGTATGCTCAACTCTTGAGGATCGTTGCTTCGTAATATTACAAATGGTACGTTCTCTATATTCTTATAAGTTTTTAGATTATCAATACAACTAATATAATTATTAGAATAATAGTGTTATATGTATTATTATGAAATTGCTATTTCGCACCATAGTTTATTGGAATCAAATATCCATTTATGATATAATATGTACAACCAATTGAAACACACAATATCATTCAATGACTTACTATCATAGTCCAACAATTACTTTTGTTTGATTGAAAGAATAATATTCTAATATTCTTTAATTTTTTTAATAGAAATTAATGTGGCCTCCAATGAAGTGCGAATGAGATATGTTACTGATGTTGCATGTTCATCAATGTCTGATGTGACGAATGGTATGATAATGTTATTTTATTTTCTAAATAATATGTTATTTTTCTAATATTAATTAATCAATGTAATAGGAAAAAATCAATTAATCTTGGACCAATTCGGTACGATTATTTGGTCAGAATATCAATGGTATGTGTATATATAAATATTTTTAAAATTATGACAATAAAATAGCATATAACATTTATTTAACATGTGTTGAGAAAACTAACATCTTTAATTGCAGTGAATGTTTGTTCTTCATCTATTGTATCATTGAATTCGAATCCCAAATCACTTCGAGTAACCATGAATGAGTCAACCAGATTTCCTTAATGTACAACAAATGAATTTGAAAAATATATGAAAAGATGCATTTGTTATACTTCTCCATTGATTTTATATGTTATATAATAAAATTATTGTTTAATTTTTTTTGTCAGTTGCGGATATTTTGGATTTGCCCTTACAAACCACATCGCATCAACATGGTGTCCCCAGTTTTAATATTTCATCAAGCAATCAATCTGATGATTATTAATTGGATTGATGAAAATTTACCTGATAAAAAAGACTCATGGAGAAGTACTGGCAAATTATGAGGAGCAAATAGTGTGACACGATTCACTGTCAGGACTCATGTTAACATTACAGAAGGTATGTTACTCCTTTTATATATTTGATCTTGCATTTCATTATGTTTACTCCTAATAATAAGTATTAGTTTAATTTCACTCAATAGGGTATAGTGATATTCACCTAAACTTTTCTGGAGACCCTATAAAGGCAATTGTCAAAAGCACGTATCCTATTACATTATCTTGCAATAATGATTTGTCATATTTGCAAGATAGAGTTATTCTAGCTCAAACAATGGATATCGTTGATTCTCTGAATCAACATATGATAGATCGCAACACCTCTGATAATAGGGTATATTTAAGTTCAAATAGTATGTGCAAATCAGATGGATTAATGAATGTGTTGACTGATTTGCTTACACATGAATATTTGAATGGCTTGAAATGTACGAGATTGTCAAATCATGAGATGACACTCAAGGTGAGAACTCCTATTATGTTTCTGAGAAATATAGATCGTGCTACTGGATTGTGCAATGGAACCCGTCTAATTATCTCCAGGCTTGGCAATCATGTTAATGAAGCGAAGATACTGACCGTAAATAGTTTTGGTGAAATTGTCTTTATTCCTAGAATGACTCTGACGCCTTATGATAAAACGTCTACCGTTCAAGTTTCAGAGAAGACAGTTCCCCTTTATTGTTTCATATGGCATGACTATTAACAAGAGTCAAGGTCAATCCTTATCACATGTTGGCATTTTATTGAAGAAACATGTATTTACTCATGGTCAATTATATGTTGTTGTTTCCAAAGTTACGACCATAAGCGGACTTAAGATATTAGCAAGTGATGATGATAATCTTAGTGTGTTATGTACTGCTAATATTGTATATAAGAAAGTGTTTCAGAATATATAAGAATTATTTATTTATGTTGTTTTGTAATTTTATTTCATTTATTGAAAATTGGGGTAAAAAATTTCAATATAAAATGGTGTACGTTCCTCATATTAATTTTATGCAAAATTGATCATAGACAAAGTGCTTTAATCACGTCGCTCCGATGTCAGGGACATCTTAGTTTGTTGAAATATAAATTATTAAATATTTAATGAATATCTTATTTAATTATTAATTTATATATTAATATAAATGGACAAATAATTTTTAAAAAAAACTAAATAATCCCGCACATCGTGCGGGTGCCATACTAGTTATTTTGAGACAAATGACAGATCAGATGAGGATGCATGTATTACATTGGGGTATACTTGTACCCCAAATTTTAATTTTTTTGTTATTAAATATATATTTTTTTATTATTATATATATTTTTATATATAAATATTTATATAATGTACACTCAATTTAATTTTATTTATATATATTGTATCCTCAATTATAATTTTTTGAATGTCCAGTGACAGATCTTGTTAATATTTAATGTTAACATTCAAGTATACATACTTTTGCATCAAACTAGTGCATAATCAATTTTTGGTTACTATTTTCTTTTATGATGCAGAAGCAACTTATTTTTGGTCGTTTTTAACGATAAACGTGACAACATAATATTTCCATTGCTATTTTTCATACGAAATTAATTCTGGCGCGAGACTCAAGCCAAGAAATTTTAAAAACTACCCACGATATATAGCAATATATATTTTGTGTAGAAATTTTTAATTTTTACTTATACATGGTTATATACATTTATATAGATTAAATATTTTTGATGTTGTATACAACAGATACCCATATTTCATGAACTTCCAACTCTTGATCAGGCAAAGTATGTATTGTTAGATTATTTTTAAAATAATCATATATGATGACCTATATAATTAAAGTATATGATTCTATATTATTTAACTTAAGATGATGACTATTATGTATTAAAGAAATAGAGTTATGGGTTTTAATTCCCTTCTCTCTCCCTTTAAATGAATAATCTTATTTTATTAAATATTGTATCTTATTGTGTAATATATTACAACATTTAGAATAAAATGAATGATCACAATCGTCCGATGAGTCGAACATGCCGACATCAGAGCAGTCGATGATCTCAGGGGAGGTAGGAATTTCCTCGGGGTCTTCTTCTAGGTCCTCGTCGACGTTCCAGGGCTCATCACCCCATTCTTGTTGCCACTGCTTTGACCAGTTATCTGCTACCCATTCAAAAGGCATTGGGGCAGTTCCTTCATGTTGATGTATTTTGAGAAGGGCTTCTCCTTGTTCAATGGCTTCTTCCTCTTCCACCTCTTCCTCGTCTTGATCCTCTTCTTCCTCCTCATCCTCAGTTTTGACAAACTCTTCTTCATCTCCCTCGGGATCGAGGTATTGGTCTCCAAGTCTGTCCCTCATCTCCTGTCTCCACGCAGCCGGTATAGGGCGATCCAAATCGGGATTCTTCGAATCATCAGAGTCATCCTCATCGGGATAGGCGGGATAGTGGCTGGCGTCTAATTCTTCATCACTCAGTCCAAGTGATGGATTCTATTCAGGATCCTCTTCTGAGTCAGTCTCTCTTTCTCCTTCAGATACCGGTATTGGGGCTCGTGAAGATCCGACTTCGTGATCATGTGCTCGTGGGCTAGGAGGAGGGCTTCTGAATGATGCCTTCTGTGCACAGATAAGGGCTATGAACCCTTCCAGATCAGATTCGTCAGCACGGGAGTCATCGAGGAAGTCTCGGTAGTTAGCTTGCGCCCAAGATTGCCAGTGAGGCGGCAGCAGTTCCACCAAGCGGCGGAGTCCTTCAGTACGGGTTACTCCATGAGGGTGTGCATCTGCCCAGAACTTGTAGAAGTCAGTGAGAAATCGGTTCAGAGAGTCGCCACGGCATATTTTGTAGCTTCGGAAGTAGCTAACACGACGCTCTCCTGAGGCGTTGCGTGGCAGAGGTTTGCGACGAGTAAAGAAAGCCTTGGCCATCTGCGAGTAGGTAAAGTCAAAGGAGTCAATAGGTTAGGCAAAAATATAAATAATAGATTGCGCAGATTTAAAGGTTAGCGTAGCGAAAGTAACGCAATTATAAAGGTAATACTTCTATGTTCGGCTACGACGCATAAGAATCCTATCTTAGTACATGCTTGATCTAAGTCTCTCGCGAAGGTAGACTAACACATGCTCCCTAAAAGCATCTAAGTTCTCTAATAAGGCCTTTATAATTAAAGCATTCGTAATGCATATGGAAAACTTTCATGAAAATGCAACAATTTATGCACTAAAAACCTTTGATAATTAGAATGCAACTATTTATGCATTGGAACTCTTCATGAACTTTGATAAAAGAGATGCAAAAATGTAGGCATAAAAACTTTCATATTTTAAAAGAAGGCTTGCGCCTTAAACTTTAATGCAATAATTTATGCCAAATTCTCTTTTCTTGATTCGGCGCCGAGTACGAGTGCAGGAGCTGGAGCTGGTAAGGACATTTCCGACTTATTTAGTAGGTGGAGGCCTCGAAACAAGGAGGACCTCGGTTCAGAGCTAAAAGAAAAATTTTCAAACCTCGCTATGATACCACTTTGTCACGCCCCGACTTAGAAATAATGCGAGGGGCTAAGTACAAATTGTACTTAGTGAACACATGCCCGAAAACATACATACATATAATTTTGTCATGCCTTTTAAATCGGGTCGCACATGGGGTTTTAAGTTTGAAATCCTCCCTTTGCACCAAAACATTTCATGAATGAGCATGCTCCTTTTTACTTTGTTAAACTATCTGCAAATGATTATGTGACTGGGAGGTGGCCACCTACCACAGTCACGATGCTAGTCCGAGTAGGGCATGACCCCTAACATGTCAGCATCATAGTGCACTAACCCAAGGTATCTCTTTCACTACCTGGGTACGATTGATAAGACTCGCAAAATGCAGAGTCAACATCCACGTTGAATACGTTTGATGTTCTTCTCTGAGTGGGGTTCCCCCACTGAGAGGACAGATAGCAAACACAAAAAGTAGGCAATGACAAAGCAGTTTAAAACAAAACATTTTATTTCATGCTTGATATGCTTTGAAAAGAAAACATCATTTTCATATTTTTGATTTGTCCCACTATATAGGGGTAAAAGAAAGCCCACCTTGAGGAGGTGCGGTTACGTGATTGGTTGATCTAGAAATTGATCTTCTCCTTTCCCATTCCTATGATATAAGAAATACAATTAAATCCTCAGGGGATAATAGATTGTTTGAAATCTAACTCATTAAATAGTTCTAGACTCTTAATTGATCTTGGACTTTTCACGTTTGAGCCATCTGGTAAGGATATGGAAAAATGTCGTGGCAATTTAGTTTGACGGACAAGGTCGTCAAACGTTAATTCGATAGCTCGTGATTCAATATCAAGCCTTAATTCAAGAAGCATGAATAGTAGTTCAATTTGTTTGAACAAAACAAATGACTTCGTCAAGTGACTAAGTACTTTCAAGAGTTTAAGATTGAAAGATGTTTCATAATCATTATGAATCATCGTACATTGCTTGAGAGTATAAGAACTCATCAAGTTGTTTCAACGAAATAATCGAGGAGATTCTTGATCTCAGACAAAGATCGAATAAAGATTTCAAAGGTTGAGGTTTAACAAGTTTGGTTTAAACAATAAGCTTCAAAGGAAGTTCGAGTTACAAGAGTTTGGTCAAGCAAATCAAATCGATTTGAATTGAAAAGATTCTCGAAGAAGTTATGGAAGATAACATCTCATTGTCGATTGATACAAGGAATATAGATCGAAATTGGAATTCAATTGGTTGAAAGATGAATTTAGAGTTTAGATATGGTTGTATTAAATGATCAATCGAAAGGATATCAAAATGTATGAATGATAAGTCGAATCAATCGAAGAATAAAAGTTTAAAATTCCAAATTATGCATCTGTATCGATCGACATAGGTGGTGTCGATCGATATGCACATTTGACATACACATGTGTGTCGGCCGAAGCATGTGTTGACCGGTTTGGGTTTGTGTCGGTCGACCTGAAGAAATGTCGACCGAATTCAAGTGTGTGTCGACCGACACCAAGTGTGTCGATCGAAATGGCTTGTTATATTAAGAATGTCGATCGAAATGAAGTGTGTCGAGCGATACAAAGGGTTGACAACAAAATCTGTGTCGATCGAAATTTTGGCTTTGTGTCGATCGAAACAGAGGCTTGATGCCTTCGGCGGGATTTTTGTGTTTTGGCTCAAACGGTTATCCGGACTCGTCCAATGAATTTCTAACAACACCAAATGGTTTCTAAACATATATAATGAGTCTAGACATGATTTAAACCATCAAAACATGTTGGGATCGACATTTAACCATAACATTTCTATGTAGGGCAATTATACAAAATATACTCCAAAATCAACACAACTTTATTCCCATGTCGATATATCATTTCTAGGATCATAATATAACATGCTAAACATGCATACGTACTCATAAACTCAATATCCAGCCTAGATCATGACATTTATAAACTAGGGCATAAATCATAACATGCTTAAATCGATAAAATAGCTAGAGGGAGGTTCGATCTATACCTCTAGGACGTTCGTTGAGCTTCGGGGGCTTGATCGACCCTTGATTTCTTACTTCAAAATACAAAAGAAAGAGATTCTAAGGTTGGAAATGGAAAGGAAATGAAGAGAGGATTCCGAAAAGGTATAGTTTTACCTTGAAAACACTTCGTCGGAGCTTCGTTGGAGCTCACCGGAATTCTTGCCGAAAATTCTTTGGAGTAATTTGTGAGAGAAAGTGAAAGTAAAACTTGAAGTGTAAGCCTTCTATTTATAGAAGGAGGCGAGGTTAATCTCGGAATTACCGAAAGTCAAAAAGGTTAAAGTAGTTGTCATTCGCTTGTCACATCGATCACTTTAACATCACCTCATGTCAACTCCACATCTCCTCGCGTCATTGTACGGGAGACCGTAATATTTCGTCTACTCGCGAATATTTATCGATCGATATTATCCCGATATGAAAATATCGGGTCATCAAATAAATTATCGACGTTAATTATTAATTTAATATTTAATTATTCTTCTTGCAATAAGATTGGCAATTGAATAAATGCCCAGAATAATAAATTTCCAAATCAAATCGATCAAATAGCTTCGAATTAAATTCGACGACAAAATATAAATTTCGTAAATTCGATAAATACATTTAAAATTTACGAGGGGCGTTACATTATATGACTTGGAAAAGGCATAATCGATAAAGTTTACACTTATTGAAAATAACTATGACTGAAAATGTTAAGCCAACTATTCTTAAGACAAACAATGCAAGAGAATTTTTTAAATATCACTCCCAATCAGACATTGCTAATAAGCCCATTTGTTGGAAATATCATGAGTGAGCTGACAATCAAAGAAATTTGATCGATCACAGCCTATTCATGATTATGTCAAATCTAGCTATAAAGCTTAAATCAATAGGCATAGATGTGAGTGAGATATTTCTTCTAAATTTCATCTGCAACTCAATTCCTATTGAGTTTGGTCAGGTTTAGGTGAATAATAATACATCAAAAAAAATTTAGACCTTCAAGAATTATGGTCATGCTAACTCAAGAAGAAAGGAGATTAAAATGAAAGATCACTATATCCATCTTATATTTCATGAAAGGGCCAGTACAAACAAATTTAAGAATGATAGGAAAAATAAAACGAAGGATAGAGCCTCATTGAAAATGGATGAGGGGATAATTCATAAAGATCTCAAATGTCACTTTTTGAAAAGAAAGGCTTGATTCGAAAGGAAATGTGTACATTATGTTTCAGTATGCTATGAATCAAATCTTATTAAAGTACCCAATAACGCTTTGATGGTTATATCTGGTCCAACCACTTATGCTTCACATATTTTCCTTTCGATAAAACCTATAAAACAGAATGATAAATTTTATTTATGGATAACAGAATGATGGCACGAATAGAGGGAATTGAGACTTATAGATTGATCTTAGACACTGGATGTTGTCTAGATCCTGTAAAGTATCTTTATGATCCCTGATTGTGCTATAAATCTATTTTTTGTTGGAAAGTTGGATGGTGAAGGTTATAGTTTTAAGATTGATAATAATGTTTCATTATATAAACAAATGTACTATTATGGTTCAGGTATATTAATATATTGTTTATATCATTTCAGTCTTGATGCTACTTTTGTTGAATCCTTGTTCCATGTGGAACATACTAATGAAAATAAGCAAAGTGCATATAATGAACATCCTGATTTCTTATGGCATCAAAGATTCAGCAAAAATCCAAGGAAAGAGTAATGAGGTTAACAAAAGATGAAATCTTACCTCATTTGGATTTTGCTGATTGGGATGTTTGTATAGATTGCATTAAAGGAAAGCAAACTAGACAAATATCAAATAACCCATATATTAGACGCAATGAGCTCTTGGAGTTAATACACACAGATATTTGTGGTCCTTTTGATATTCCATCTTTAGGAAATGAAAAATATTTATCACTTTTATTGATGATTACTCATGGTATTGTAACTTATAGCTACTGCATGAAAAGAACATTCTGGAGGTGTTCATAAATGAGGTGGAAAGGCACTTAGATAAAAAGATAAAAGTTGTGAGATCACATAGAGGTGGTGGATATTATGAAAAATTTAATGAAAGTGGACAATGTCCAAGTCCATTTACAAAACTCCTTGAAAGTCGTGGCATCTGTGTACAGTATACAATACTCAATACACCACAACAAAATGGTGTAGTAGAAAGGCGTAATCGTACTTTTATGGATATGGTTGGGAGTATATTAAGTTATAGTACTGTACCTTTGTCTTTGTAGATGCATGCATTAAAGATGGTTGTGTATTTTCTAAATAGGGTTCCTAGTAAGACAATTCCTAAAATTATTTATGAATTATGGACAAGAAGGAAACCTAGTTTAAAGCACCTACACATTTGGGGTTGTCCAGTAGAAATTAGGATATACAATCCACATGAAAAGAAACTAATGTAAGAACCATCGGTGGTTATTTCATTAAGTGTCCTGAAAAATAAAAAAGGGTATAGATTTTACTGTCCTAACCATAGTACGAGAATATTTGAGTCTGGTAGTACTCGGTTCATTGAAAATGGAAACATTTGTGGGAGTGGAGAATTGCGAGATGTGGAAATTAAAGAAAAACTAATAGACAGTTCTACATCAAAACATTCTCCTCAAATTGTTGTTCCTGTTGTCATTTCAAATAATAATAACTTATTGGAACATCAAATCAATGTTAAAAACCAACATAATGAGGATGTAACTGAGTCAAATAACAATACTCAATTTATAGATGAACAAGTGGTACCACAAGAAATAGCATTAAGGAGATCTAAAAGACAAGGAAAATCAGCTATTTCAGATGACTATGTCATTTACTCACTTGAAGAAGAATGTGACTTAAGTATTGATAAAGATCCAGTCTCATTCAAAAAAGCCATTCAATGTGATGATTATGAAAAAATGGCTCAATGCTATGAAAGTAGAGTTACAATCTATTAATGATAATAGAAAAAAGCAAAAGTAGAGTTGCCTAGGGGTTCAAGACCAGTTGGTTGTAAATGGGTTTTTTTAAAACCAAATGAGACTCCAAAGGCAACATCAAACGTTATAAAGCTAAACTTGTTGCTAAAGGTTTTACTCAAAAAGATGACATTGACAATAAAGAGACATTTTCTCCAGTATAAAAAATGACTCTTTAAGAATCATTTTGGCTTTGGTGGTCCATTATGAATTGGAGTTTCACCAAATGAATGTCAAAATCTTCTTTCTGAATGGAGATTTGGACGAAGAAGTTTATATGAACCAATTAAATGGTTTCCTAGCCATATGAAAGGAAAAACTAGTGTGTAAATTAAGGAAGTCAATATATGGATTGAAACAAGCTTCCTGAACATGGTATTGTAAGTTTAACAATATCATTTAATTATTATTATTTTATAGAGAACACTGTTGATCGATGTATCAGTGTAAATGATAGGTTGTATCAAAGTAATATGAATTAGACTATTGGAAAAACTGCAAAGAATATCTTTGGTACTTACAAGACACCAAGGATTACATGATCATGAATAGAAGATCTGGTGACTTTCAAGTTATAGATCATTTGGATTCAAACTAAACTACATTAGATATGTAGATATAAGGAAATATACTTTAATTGTATGTTTGCGTAGCATGCTTTGAGACTAAAGTTGATGGTATGTGTTGTAGAATTTGCCCCAGGTCTCAGTATTGTTAACATTATAGAGATATCACTGAGAATGTATTGTGATGATTCTGCAAGAATCTTCTTCTCTTAAATGATGAGTGAAATACTTGTCAGGAAGAAGTGCAAAAACATAAAGTATTATTGAGCACAAATGTACACTGATGATAGCGGATCTGCTTACTAAAGGATTATTGCCCAAAATATCCATTGGTCATATTGAAAGAATGAGTGTAATAGACAAGTCCTTGCTGGCGTGATATTAAAGTATGTGTATACACAAATAATGCATTGCTCATAAGCAAAATGATACTTGTGAATTCAATTTAAGTTATGTTTTTGCTTAATTGTTAATTGTCTTACATTACATAGTATACATGATTTTTTTTAGTGAGATAACATAAATGTTCCCTGAAAGGAGGAAATCTAAATTGGATTAATTTTGTGATACATGGAAGGAATCATGTCAACAAATCGATTTTGTGACCGCCATGATCCGAATTAATTTAATTTAGTAAAGATAATGATTTGAAAGAGTCAATGAAAGGTGCACACTTATGATTGATGATTCTACAATTCATTATATGGGCCAAGTGGGAGATTGTTAGATTATTTTTATAATCATCATATATGATGTCCCATATAATTAAAGTATATGACTCTATATTATTTTACTTAAGATGATGGCTATTAAGTATTAAAGAAATAGAGTTATGAGTTTTAATTCCCTTCTCTCTCCCTTTAAATGAATAATCTTATTATATTAAATATTGTATCTTATTATGTACTCCCTCCGTCCCACTTCATTAGTCCCCTTGAGATTTGGCACAATAACCAATGCGAATAGAGATAGAGAAAATGAGTATTTTATTAGTGAGTGGAGATTAACTTTCCATTTTAGGTAAATGGACAATTAAATGAGACGGATGAAAAAGGAAATAGGGACTAATGAAGTGGGACGGAGGGAGTAATATATTACAACATTTAGAATAAAATGCATGATCACAATCTTTGAGGATTGAAATGAAGAGTTGCATCATTTCATATAAAATTAAGAATAAAATAATTAAAGATTAATGAAAGGATGCAACTCTTGGAGATATGAGTGAAATGTTGTGTCTTTTTGTAAATAACACAACATATGAAATCTATCACTATAAATAAAGGTCTCTAATCCTCATTTCTACGCACCATCAAAGTAGAAACATTATAGAAATAAGAAAGAGAGGGAAAGAAATGAAAGACCATAGAATTGAATGGAGCATCAAATAATTCAAAAAGAAGTTTAAAGTTATAGCTTTGGATAAAGATATTTATATTATCCCAATGAGACTAACACGTATGGGTTATTGCTAAAAAAAAAGTACGTTTGGGTTAGAAAAATCTAATATAGATGAAATATTCACAAAATGTCATAATCTTGAGTGATTTATAAAATCATTCCCTTATTGTATTTATCATTTTTAGGAATTACATGAAAAACTTGCTGAGCTCTAGCTGGACCAGATTGTCTGAAATTAATTGCAAGATTTAAAATTTAAAGTAGAGAAATAAATAAATTAAGACAAAATGATTATACCTATATAACCAAGGATATAATCACACGTAACGTAATTGCTGTCAAATATAATTAATTGTCTTCGCATGAAATATATGGCTATTTCAGACTTCATTTAATGCAGGTTGGGATGGATAAATAGTGTAAATAGGGAAATTTTAATTTTATTGCATATAAGGGAGGATATCAATTTGAAGTTAAAATCTTTCATAAACTCATTAACAATCACAATTAATAGAGACTTTTAGTCATAACCTTTATCACTTTTTGCATTTTATAAAACAAATATTTCAGCGTGTGTAGCTAGCTCTAAAAGTGGGACTGTTCTCATAAATCTATATATATTACTATTATTATTATTATTATTAATTTTTTACAGTTTTTTTAGGGAAGATTTCAAAAGGATTCATTTTTATGGAGGGAAAGATTACGAGTCCGTTGCAATAGTATGAGCTAGTAATTTTGGGTTATGATTTATACAAATAAGGTTCTCTCCCCGTGATGAAAGGAGTGCTCTTTGATACTCATCGTCATTAGTTGGATATCTCTAATGATCATGTTGGGTATCAGGTTGCTAGTGTTCATCCTTGCTCTCATTATGATTCAGTCCTGAAATGATTCGTCTTAATACCACACAACTACATGTGCAATAAACAAAGAACAAGACAATTAGTGAGAAGATCTACCCAAATTATACTTACCTGTTGTACAACTCGTACAACACCATCCAAGATAGCAATCGCAGTGACCACACATGGAGAATAGATGCTCATCGACATATACAACGAAGGTACTACTAGGGCGAACAATACGAAACACCCACACTAAGCCCTCACCCAACCCACACAAAGACACGAAGAAGAGGGAATCACATGAAGGCACCACAGTAGGGAGGGGGTAGGGAAGAAAGTTCACGCAACATTTTTCCTTTTCTCGCTCAACTCTCGTATAGCTCTTTAGGGGGGGGGGGGGGCTAATTTGTAGATAACTTTTGGGACTCAATTAGGAAGGTAGGACAAATTAGAGTAATGAGCTAAAGTAAGTGTGAGCTGAGATAATGGGCCTAATTTCCAACATTCTCCACCTTAGGCCCATTGATGGCACACTACGATTTCAGATGAGTTGGCTCGAACTTAAATCATCATCGCCGATTTCGGTACTCCGTGGTACCTATCCCTGTACTGTCAAACAAGACAAGAAACACGAAGCAAACAAGGTTAGTAAGCACAGACTAACAAAAACACAAAGCAGGCTAATGCTCCACCTAGAACAGAGCAACACATAGACCGCGAAATAGAAGCTAGTAGACACAACAAAAAACAAATAACACAAAGCCACGAAGCACACAAAGACTCACGAAGCAAGAAGACACAAAACACACCAAACATAAAACAAAAAGGCACAAAAGAAAACACCAAGCTCCACCTCGAACAAACGACACTAAAGCACCTAGTAGACATGTCCAATAGTCTCTTCTTTTACCACCACATTAACTTGTTTACCCTAGTTTTGCTTATGAGGTTCAGGACAGTCTTTCACATAGTGACCTAACTCACCACATTTATAGCATCTCCTTGACTCCTTAGTCCACTTCCTACCTCTATGGTTTCTCTCACCATTAAAGTTATCACACCTTGCTTACAAGGATTTCTATCTCTAATGTGAAACACCTTCTCTCCAAGATTGTTAACTCTACCCAAATCACGATTAAGATCTAGTTCTTTGCTCTTAAGACCACTAACTACAATCTCCAAAGTCACGGAATCTCTACTGTATTTAATGACAAACTTAACTTCACTAAGTAAAGCTACAACACTATAGTCATCAATATTTTTATCCCCGATTGACTTAATATCCTAAATCAACTTAGTAAACTCATCAAGGTCCTGAGCAATGTTCTTATCCATGTCTAACATAAAAGTGAATAACTTCTCTAGAAGGAATAACTTATTGGGGCAGGGATTTATCAAAATTCACTAAGCGTATCCCACAACTCCTTTGCAGAATCTAAAACCCCAACTTTCCTCAACACGGTATCAGACAAGTTTAAAATTATAGCAGAGCTAGCAAGTTCATTCATGTCAGTTTTCTTTTCTTCAGATTCATTAGCAGCATAGGAAAGATCAACAACTTTATAGACACGTTGTTGGATAAGAATGCATTTCATTTTCTACTTCCAAATATTAAAATCCGTAGTACTATCAAATGGAATCATGCTAAAGGAATTCGTAAGCGACATGCTTACCACACATAAAACACCAAGAAAAAGATAACAATAAATCAAGACAGACACAAACAAAAGATCACAAAAAAGTAGCGAAAACACCAAGATCACCAATACCCTAAAAATAACTAACACCAAACCAACGACACATAGACCGATCTCCAAATTGAAATATACCTACGGTGCCAGTCGGCCAATCTAAGAAATTAAAAGTGGAAATGATCAAGCCTCTTTACCTGAGCGAGGCCCTAGGAGAGGGTAACCCGACTTACCTACGTGCTCTGGAGCGTAGACGACGAGTTGCAACCACGGTGGGATGCCCAACAAACCCCTCCAATTGTGACTCTGATACCACTGTTGGGTATGAATGGGGAAGGTTGTCGGCATTCATCCTCGCCCTCACCATGGTTTAGTCTCGAGATTATTCACCCTAACACCACGCAACAAACTTTGTTCTCTAATTCGGGTGCTATTCAGTTATATAGAGCTCTCCAACTACCTATGCAATAAACAAAGAAGAAGACAATTAGTGAGAAGATCTACCCAAATTAAACTTACCTGTTGTGTGAGCTTGCAACCACGAAGGAGAAACATCGGCACAACTAAGAAGAGTGCAACACAACAATGAAGAAATAGCAGCACTCTGGTGCGATGGCAATGCGACGTTACGCGGTACTTGACTCAGATAGCCCACACCATCAACCCGTACAACATCATCGAAGATACCAATCGCAGTGACCACAGATGGAGAATAGATGCTTGCCGATAGATAAAACAAAGGTACTATTAGGGCAAACAACACGAAGCACCCACACTAAACCCTCACCCAACCCACACAAAGACACGAAAAAGGGGGAATCATACGAAGACACTGCAGTAGGGAGGGGGTAAGGAAGGAAGTTCATGAAACCTTTTTCTTTTTCTCGCTCAACTCTCGTATAGCTCTTGGGGGGCTAATTTGTAGACAACTTTTGAGACTCAATTAGGAAGTTAGTGTAAATTAGAGTAATGGGCTAAAGCAAGTGTGAGATGGGATAATGAGCCTAATTTTCAACATATTACATCGCACTAAGAGTCCCTTTTCTTCTAATTTTCTCTTCAGCATTTGAATGAAAGAAACCATCACACTAAGAGTCCCATTTAATTTCTTTAAAAGGTACACCAAATCTCGTTCAAACTTAATTGAGTTCATTATGGGGTTTAATCATGCTGTTGAGGTACAACGTCATCAATGCGCTAAATTGAACTATATGGATGATAATATGGTTTCCGTTATGGCTTGTGGTGTACCGATAGAAAAGCATGCTTCCAGCATATACATGGATTCTATTTTTAAGGAAGTACAAGTAGAACTTGTTGATGCTTCTTTATATTGTAGCATTGATGGCTTTAGTCTTGATGGTAATAACCAGCGTTTTATGGTTGTTGACAGTATGGAAAGGGTTTATGGTGTCGTGTTTAATGGTGATATAGAAATGTGTCTTTGTGATTGCAAGATGTTTACTCGAGTTGGTTTGTTGTGTAGACATGTGCTTTTTGTATTAAGGAACAAGTGGATCAACGTCATTCCAGACAAATATGTCGTAGGTAGGTGGCTGAAATATTCTCTTGTTAAGCTAGTTCATGAAGTACTTTCCAGTGGTCAACTATCTATTAGCAATTCTAAAGCCAAAAAGAAGATTCAGAGTAATTTATATTCTTAGTTTTTTGGATTGGTTCGCAAATTGGATGGTGATACAGATAAGCTGTCAGCTTTGGTCTCTACTTTGAAGGATGCTCAGATATCATTGGTTGTTGTTGATAATCATATGTCATCATTGTCTCAAAAGAAGAAGATCATTCAAGAATTTTATGGACATGACAAACCAGACAAAATAGTTGTTCAACCTCCAAATGTTGTTAAAACCAAAGGGAGTGGTAGTTGGTACGTTTCACGGAAGGAGAAACAAATGAGGGACAAGGAAAAACCTTTGTGAATGTGCAAAACTGTCGCAAAATGTGCAACCACGATTCTAGGAATTGCGACCAGCGTAAGGAATTGGAGTAGAACATTTTTATTTAAATCTTGTTTTATCTTTATCATTTCAAACTGTAGACTATTGGCATTTTTAAATTTTTTGTTTTAAAATTATTTCAGTTGTGCTCTATTAAAACAATTTTTTATTAAAAGTATTGTCCCAGTATATTTTTATACTAGTTTAAAAGTAATAATGTATGCCTTTTTTATTTAATGTTAATTATATCATTGTTTAATTTTAAACATGTCGTACAAATTGAATGATTGTTAAAATTTTAGGTTCTTTTATGTTTTTATATTATTCTGCTATTATTATGATATCATTGTTGTGTATTAAGTTGATCATTAATATTAGAAAATAATATCATTTAAGAACCAAAAAATTAAAATTTGTGCATTTTAGTTATTTTGCGGTGTTTGGATAATTTCAGTATAATGAAAACCATTTTTTTACCATTACATTATCATTGAACTTTAATACTATTATCATCACATTTGAAAATGAATAGAAAATTTATATTATCATACATTAACTAAGTAATGTAGTATTTTGAATTTACATGTAAGCTAATAAGAATACGGAAGGAGAAACAAATGAGGAACAAGGAAAAACCTTTGCGAATGTGCAAAAACTTTCGCAAAATGTGCAACCACGATTCGAGGAATTGCGATCAGCCTAAGGAATTGGAGTAGAACATTTTTATTTAAATTTTGTTTTATCTTTATCATTTCAAACTGTAGACTATTTGCATTTTTAAATTTTTGGTTTTAAAATTAATTCAGTTGTGCTCTATTAAAACATTTTTTTCATAAAGTATTGTCCCAGTATATTTTTATACTAGTTTAAAAGTATTAATGTATGCCTTTTTTATTTGATGTTAATTATATCATTGTTTAATTTTAAACATGTTGTACAAATTGAATGATTGTTAAAATTTTAGGTCCTTTTATGTTTTTTATATTATTTTGCTACTATTCTGATGTCATTGTTGTGTATTAAGTTGATCATTAATATTAAAAAATAATATCATTTAAGATCCAAAAAATTAAAATTTGTGCATTTTAGTTATTTTGCGGTGTTTGGATAATTTCAGTATAATGAAGATCATTTTTTTATCATTACATTATCATTGAACTTTAATACTATTATCATCACATTTGAAAATGAATAGAAAAACTATATTATCATACATTAACTAAGTAATGCAGTATTTTGAATTTACATGTAAGCTAATAAGAATATTGCCAAACAATAAAAAAAATTTGATATCAGTGATGCTATGGAAATGATTACATAATACCAAAAATATCAAAATATGACTTACTTCGTAGTACTTAAGGTAGTTACACCATTTCATGAAAAAAGTTTAACAAAAGTTCAGAACTATAAGATGTTTAAATTGTTAATGCGGTACATTCTACGCATTTCCAGTTAGGTAATCTTCAAAATACTGCTCCACATTAATAGTATTGATCTCTCTCTCAGCTTTGAGATAGTCCACACATTCCTTCACATTTTTCAACGAACAAAGATTATTTTCAGACAGCAACAACATAGTGCAGTATTTAGCGCGCGGATAACGGAACACCTTCTTCTTCCGTTGAGGTATTCTTGAACTGCACCCAGTGTCTTTCTCCCCATTGAATTGTTCCATGTGTCTCATCAAAAGTAATAAACTCTCTTGTTCATTCATTTTGCTGTGGCCACCCACAATCATTCTGTAACGCCCCTCGTAAATTTTAAATGTATTTATCGAATTTTCAAAATTTATATTTTGTCATCGAATTTAATTCGAAGCTATGCGATTGATTTGATTTGGAAATTTATTATTTTGGGGCATTTATTTAATTGCCAATCTTATTTCAAGAAGAATAATTAAATATTAAATTAATATTAACGTCGATAATTTATTTGATGACCCGACATTTTCATATCAGGATAATATCGATCGATAAATATTCACTGGTAGACGAAATATAACGGTCTCCCGTGTAATGACGCGAAGAGATGTGGAGTTGACGTGAGGTGATGTTAAAGTGACCGATTTGACAAGCGAATGACAACCACTTTAACCTTTGACTTTCGGTAATTCCGAAATTACCCTCGCCTCCCTTCTATAAATAGAAGGCTTCCTTTACAATTTTAACTTTCACTTTCTCTCATATTTCTCTCCAAAGAATTTCCGGCGAACCTCCTGCGAAATTCCGGCGAGCTCCGACGAAGCTCCGGCGAGAAGTTTTTAAGGTAAAACTACACCTTTTCGGAACCCTCTCTTCGTTTCCTTTCCATTTCCAACCTTAAATTTCTATTCCATTTTGTTTTTAAGTGAGAAATAGAGAAATCAAAGGTTGATCAAGCTCACAAGGACTTATAAGCGTCTAGAGGTATAGATCGAACCTCCCTCTAGCTATTTTGTTGATTTGAACATGTTATGGTTTATGCCCTAGTTTATAAATGTCATGATCTAGGCTTGATATTGAGTTTATGAGTACATATGCATGTTTAGCATGTTATATTACGAGCCTAGAGAAGATATATTGACCTAGGAATCGATTTGTGTTGATTTTGGAGCATTTTTGGTATATTTGTCCAATATGGTAATATTGCGGTTAAATCTCGATTCCAACATGTTTTGATGGTTTAAATCATGTCTAGACTCGTTATACTTGTTAGAAAACCATTTGGTGTTGTTAGAAATCGATTGGACGAGCCCGGATAACCGTTTGAGCCAAAAATAAGAATTTCCGCCGGAAGGCATGCAGCCTCTGTTTCGGCCGATATAGACTCCATTTCGGTCGAAATGGCTATATCGGGCGAGATGAAGGCCACCTCGGTCGATATAGCTATATCGGTTGAGATGGACTTCATCTCGGTCGAGACGGCCAATTCCCATTCATCTTGGTCGATATGTGTTTCATCTCGGTCGATATGATCATATCGGTCGAGATGCATCTCATCTCGGTCGATATGCTCATATCGGTCAAGATACACTTCATTTCGGTCGATACATCCATCTCGGTTGAGATGCACTCCATCTCGGTCGAGACAGAGTGAAATTCCCCACATTCTGTTCTTTCTTCAGCCGATTCGATTTATCTTTCATACCTTTCGATACACTTCATACCAATCAACTCCAATGACATTTCCTTAAATTCTAAATCCTTCATTCAATTAATTCAAATCCAAATTGATTTCGTTTGATATTCCTTGTATCAATCGACAAAGAGATGTTATCTCTTATAACCTCTCCGAGAATCCATTCAGTACAAATCAAACTTGTTAAACCTTAACTTTTGAAATCTTAATTTGACCTTCATCTAAATTCAATAATCTCCTAGATTATTTTGTTGAAACAACTTGATGAGTTCTTATACTCTCAAGCAATGTACGATGATCCACAATGAAACTTCTTTCAATCTTAAACTCTTAAAAGTGCTTAGTCATTTGACGAAGTCATTTGTTCTGTTCAATCAAATTGAATTCATGTTCCTTGAATTAATGCTTGATGTTGAACCACGAGCTATTGAAGTAACGTTTGACTATCTTGTTCG
>JAPKLW010000247.1:0-61171 GCA_026898455.1 Plectranthus barbatus | reverse complement strand
TATGCCATTTCAAGTCGGCAATTTTATATGCATAAAGTGAAGTTTACGCAGCAGAATTTTCTGATAAGCTTTCTACATTATTAATGAATTCCCCAGGCTTGACGATTTTCTAAGGTGACTTGTTGCAAGTATGGAGATTCTCTCTATCACTGCAAGTCACTCCTGTGACTTTACGGAATGAGATAGAGATGAGAATGGGAGTATATTATTTTCCCAGTCTCATCTCCACCACTCCCAGATCCCACTCTTTCAAACTTATTCCATGGACAATAACACCAATTCGACAGAGCGGCAAGTCACAAAATCTGCGTCTGTGCATATATGCCATTGCCATAATTTTTCAACATATGGGAATGTGAGCCTCGTTCCGCCATTTTGTAGTCGTCGTTTTTTAATACAAATTGTTGTTTCAATCCCACCGCACCACACACAAAATTTAAAATTTGTATGATAACTAAATCACGATTAACATAAAACAAAAAAATATGTATGATATTGAAAATCAATTTTGAGATAAAATTGGAAACAGTTATAGAAAGATTGAAACTAACCGGTTCATAATTACATAAACACCCTCTCATTAAATAAAAAAAGGAAATTTGAAGTTAAAAAATAAAGTTAAATATTGAATCTGGACCGTTCAAAATCTAAAATTAAAGGTTTATATTAGTTCTTATTTCTTATCTGAGAGGTGGTTCACATATGATTACAACTCTATATATATATATATATATATATATATATATATATATATAGAGTAGTGATCATATGAGAATAGTTTTTTGTATGAGAAATGAGAATAAATCTCAGCCTTTGATTTTGTGATTTCAACGCTCATGATCTATTTCACTCCGTGTGCAGTTTTCCTCGATTATCCTGCAGTTTTGCAAAATCAAGGTTATTTTTGTAATTTTAGCTTTTTTTTAAATAAATCTGAAATAGTATCTCATTAGATTTTTTATTCCTTTCTTCACGCGATTTGATTTCTTCTTCCTTCTTCATGCGATTTGATTTATATTTCTTCTGTCGTTCAAAATTTTTTCCTTTGTTTCTGGGTTACGCATTCGTGTTCGGTCTCAACTTTTTTAATTGTGCATGAATATAGTTTAAAAAAATTTGTTTTATTCAGATCGATGTTCATTTTTACTATTATATTGTGCATCTTTAGTGTTAACTTTGTGCATTTTTGTATAATACAGGTTCATTTATTCCAAAGTGTGTTGATGAGATGAAACATTTTAAGGGCATAGTTTTTAGAACTGTTTATGTTGGTATTGAGTTTTATAGAGACTATGCTAGTGTTGCTGCTTTGAAGAAGAAGATGTTTAATTTTTTTAATTCGTATTTATGTAAAAATGAAGTAAATCGGTCTAAAATGAAGTAAATCGGGCTTAAAATGCAAGTTGTTGTTTGTGTTTGAGTATTTTTACAGTTTTAGCCTTTAAAGGATAAAACTGCAGGATATTGGGGCAAAAATGCTGCGTTTTTCAATTTGCTGAGAATGAATCCTGTTCGTCGATTTGATGAGATGGACGCGCGAGATCTATTCTTATTTCTCATAGTAACTCCTATTCTCACCTGATCAGTACCCTATATATATATATATATATATATATATATATATATATATATATATAGAGTGGTGATCATATGAGAATAGTTTTTAGTATGAGAAATGAGAATAAATCTCAGCCTTTGATTTTGTGATTTCAACGCTCATGATCTATTTCACTCCGTGTGCAGTTTTCCTCGATTATCCTGCAGTTTTGCAAAATTAAGGTTATTTTTGTAATTTTAGTTTTTTTTAAAATCTGAAATATTATCTCATCAGATTTTTTATTCCTTTCTTCGAGCGATTTGATTTCTTCTTCCTTCTTCGTTCGATTTGATTTATATTTCTTCTCTCGATTTGATTTTTGTCTTTGTTTCTGGATTTCGCATTCGTGTTCAGTCTCGACTTTGTTAATTGTGCATGAATATAGTTTAAATTTTTTTTTATTCAGATCGCCATTCATTTTTACTATTATATTGTGCATCTTTAGTGTTAACTTTGTGCATTTTTGTATCTTACAGGTTCATTTATTCCAAAGTGTGTTGATGAGATGAAGCATTTTAAGGGCAGAGTTTTTAGAACTGTTGATGTTGGTATTGAGTTTTATAGAGACTACG
Organism: Plectranthus barbatus; assembly: GCA_026898455.1. NCBI lineage: Eukaryota > Viridiplantae > Streptophyta > Magnoliopsida > Lamiales > Lamiaceae > Plectranthus > Plectranthus barbatus. The sequence goes on along the minus strand of JAPKLW010000247.1, from coordinate 59,002 downwards.
CTCGTGTTGCTGCTTTAAAGAAGAAAATGTTTGATTTTTTTAATTCGTATTTATGTAAAAATGAAGTAAATCGGGCTAAAAATGAAGTAAATCAGGCTAAAAATGAAGTAAATCGGGCTTTGTGCAGTAAAAATGAAGTAAAAATGAGTATTTTTTATTCAGATCGACGTTCATTTTTACTATTATATTGTTTATCTTTAGTGTTAACTTTGTGCATTTTGTATCTTACAGGTTCATTTATTCCAAAGTGTGTTGATGAAATGAAGCATTTTAAGAGCAGAGTTTTTAGAACTATTGATGTTGGTGTTGAGTTTTTTATAGAAACTTCGCTCATGTTGCTGCTTTGAAGAAGAAGATATTTAATTTTTTTAATTCATATTTATGTAAAAATGAAGTAAATCGGGCTAATAATGAAGTAAATCGGGCTTAAAATGCAGGTTGTTGTTTGCGTTTGAGTATTTTTACAGTTTTAGCCTTTAAAGGCTAAAACTGCAGGATATTGGAGCAAAAATGCCCCATTTTTTAATTTGCTGAGAATGAATCATGTTCGTCGATTTGATGAGATGGACGCGCGAGATTTATTCTTATATCTCATAGTAACTCTTATTCTCACCTGATCACTACCCTATATATATATATATATATATATATATATATAATAGGATTTCCCGTGCTAAATGAGAAAATATCTCAGCCGTTTAAAATCTCAATCGACGACACAGATTAAGCCCGTTCCTTCATATTTTCGATGCATATTTTGCACATACTCAATGCATAAAAAGGTAAGATAGTAACTGTCTTCTCTATTTAGATCTAAACACACTCTCTCTCCTAATTTTCTCTTTCCTCCCATTATAATCAAACGATTATATCTTTCTCGATTCAAATCTATTTTTTACGAATCATATATCAAATTAAACATATTCTTACGATGATTCATATGATATCCATATTGAATATGTTAAATTTAGAAGATTCACATGAAAATCTTGATTTCATATTCAGCTGGTATATGTTCTTCATTATATTTACGTTTAGGATAAAAAAAATGCATCAATTACGCATAAAAAATGTTCCTAAATATTTGCATTTTTTGCATCAAAATGATGCATTATTAACTTGAATAAGATGCATTTTTATTCTAAAAAATATGCATTTTTGTATTCATAGTGAGTGCATTTTTTGCATTGATTATATGCTGCAGTTTTATGCCTAAAATATTACATTTTTTACATTGAACGTTTGCATATTATGTTTTATGAACTGCACGAAATGAAATTCTAGAATATATATTTTTTACATTTTTGCCCTTTTATGCATTGAGTATGTGCAAAATATGCTTCAAAAATAGGAAGGGACGGGCTTAATCTGTGCCGTCGATTGAGATTTTAAATGGCTGAGATATTTTCCCATTTAGCACGGGAAATCCTATTATCACCTAATCACTACCCTATATATATATATATAAATATATACAGGAGCGTTATAGTATCAACCACCTCTCAGATAAGAAATAAGACCAAATCTGGATCATTGAATAATTGAATAAACGGATCAGATTTAAAAAAAAATTAAAAAAATTCGCTGCATATATAGACACAAAAAGTTGCATATAAGGGTATTTCAGTCTTTAAGCCATAAATTAAATCTTCCCACGATTAAAATTTAATCGAATTCGCTGCAATATTAAGAGAAAAAAGTTGCATGATTAAGAGGAATAAGTTGCAATACGTGGGTTTTTTTTTAAAAAAAAAATCAGAAAATATATGCACGAATTTCACCCCTAATTTTGTGGGATTTGAGTTTTAAAATACTAAATTTCAAAATTAAATTATATTTGCTTCCTAATTTAATGGGATTGGTTCTGTCTTACCCACGATTTTTTTAGCTTGAATTTAGGAGCAGTTATGCATTAAATAACCATATCTTACCCACAATTTTTTTAGCTTGAATTTAGGTGGTAAATTTTCAAATAACCATATTTTTTTACTTCCTAATTTTATGGGATTGGATCACTAAATTTTCGAATTTCAAATTAATTTTTATGTTCTTTGGGATTTCAAACATTAAGCAATTTTAAAAGACCATAAATAAAATTCAACTTATTTATCAATAAAAAAATGCATTTTTTATACAATTTAGTTGCAATAAATGATATAATTTTTTACAGTAATTAAATATCTAATGCACAAATTCATACAACTACACAAAAAAGCAAATTTAAATTTTTAAAAAACAAATTACTATAATTGCTATTATTATGAAAATCATGTGCAGTATTACAGGCGTAATTACTGCATATTTCGTGATAGTAACAACTTTACTAAAGACAAGGAAAAAGACAGAAATATCACACGACAAATACAAGCAGTACTCATAAAATATTGCAATAAATATGCTTTATTTATGCATGTTTACATGCGGAATAACAACATATTTTTTAAAGAAATTATACACTAAATCCACGTGAATAAAAAAAGCTTGCAAAAAAATCACTGCGTCGCGGCCCCAAAATCACCGCGTTGCCGCTGTTCATGCTAGAAAAAAAACACATTCTATTGCAGTAAATATGCTCTATTTATGCATATTTACAGGCGGAATAACTGCATATTTTTTAATAAAATTATATACTAAAACCACATGAAAAAAACACATTCTATTGCAATAAATATGCTCTATTTATGCATGTTTACAGGCGTAATAACTGTAATTCCGCAAAACAGAGCCTACAATTGGTCGCATGTACAGATTGTTGGGGGAAAAATAATAACAAATCAGAGCTTTCGATTCCGATCTTCTCAACCAGGAAGCTAATCCAAAACCTCCACCACTTCCTATCAAAAGACAAAGAAAAAATACCATTGTCATGCAACATACAACACCATCAAGAAAATGAACAAAAAAATAATCCACAAACCATACAACGAAATATAAAATATACACGTACACAACAAAAAAATAAAAAAAACGTACCTTGATCATACATGTCCATGCCTCAAAGATAATAAACCACTGGAAGTAAATTCAAACCAAAAAAAAAAAAGGAAAACAAAAGAGGTTTTAGAAAAGAAGACGAAGTAAATATAAGAATTAAGCAAAATAAAAATGTAAAGAAATTTAAGAAAACTAATCGAAATATAAAATAAACATATAATCAAATTTTTTTTAAAAAAATCGGTTATATCTCAAAAATCGAAAATGTAGGGATTAGTTAAGTTATTCAAATATCTATAATTTTCAATACCAAAAACACCCTAACTAAATAATAAACAAAATTAAATAATTAAAATAAAACTAATCCTAGATTTAAAATGCGTAATTGATACATTTTTTTTTATCCTGAACATAAATATAATGAATAACATATACCAGCTGAATATAAAATCATGATTTTCGTGAGAATCTTCTAAATTGAACATATTCAATATGAATATCATATGAATCGTCCTAAAAATACGTTTTATTTGATATATGATTCGTAAAAAATAGATATGAATCGAGAAAGATATAATCATTTGATTATAATGAGAGGAAAGAGAAAATTAGGAGAGAGAATGTTTAGATCTAAAGATAGAGAAGACGGTTATTCAAACTTAAAGGCTAAGTTACTAAGATACCCAAATTACCTTATTTATTCAATAAATCCTGAATTATCACAACCATTGGATCAACAAAATAGAGGATCCTGATTCTTTCTCAATTAGCATGAGAAAAGCTATTATTATATGATCACTACTCTATATATATATATGAGAGTGATTATATAAGAACTTCTCTTACCATGTGAATATAAGTACCAATCTTGGCCATCCAAATTGGTGATCCAACGCTCAAGACTAAATAATCTATGTCTGCATTATAGTGTAGTAAAACATGCATTGAAGGATAATTTTGTAGTATTTTTCTCTCTTCTCTAAAATCATCCTAAATCTTTAAATGATCATAACTCTTTTGATTTAGATTATTTTTTCATGTATCATATATCAAATTAAAGGTAATTTAATTATATTTCAAACGAAATCTCTATTGCATATATTTCAATTTTCAAATCATCGTAAAAAATGAAAATTAGTGATTTTATGCATAATTCTCGTAACAATACACAAATTCTTATATAATGAATGAAGTTGCACAATATAATGCATGAAGTTATATTATATAATGTAGAATATGATAGATAAAATGCAATATTATTTTCCGCATGTTGGCTGCAATCTCAATGACTATCACACACATAGTTGGTTAATGCCTACACTATGTGATTTAAGAAAAGGCTCAAGTGAGTGCAATCAAATGAATGGAGGCAAACATACCATGCTCAATCAATCGATTCAATGCTTCAATCTACCAACATTCAAAGGTATTTAGCTAGACATACCTTTAATTCGATTCAATTGAAAAGACAAAATGCACAAATCAATTACAAAGATAAAACAAGAGAAAAGTTTCCCCCAAATGCTTGGATTTGATCTTGATCTATGCCTTGATCATCTTCAATCTTCCAATTGGATTAGATTAGCCTTAGATCCACCTTGGATGAGGTTAGGAGTGAGTGGGAAGTGGAAATCTAGATAGTAACCGCTCAATTTTTGGCAAAATTCCTTTCCCAAATCGTCCTTCCACCTTTTATAATAAGTTCCCAGACCTCAATTTCGCCCCGGATGAAATCGGCTCGACCCGGATGCTTCAAAACTGAAAAACTGCCAAAATTGCACAATCGGGTTCGCTCGGGATAGAATGAGCTCGACCAGGATTTGTCTCTGTCTGGCAGATCCCGACCGAGCTGAGTAGGGGTTCGGTTCAGCTCTGCCAGACAGAGGCAAATCTCGACTGAACCCAGAAATGTCTGGACCGGGATTTGGCTCTGAAATCTCCCTGCTGCACCCATGCTTATCCGGGTCGATATTGGTCATGCATAAAAACTATCCGGGTCAGTTTTTCCACTAAAATTGGACAAAACTTGATGAAAATGCTCAATTCTTCCCCTAAACAACACCAACACACAAAAACAAGACAAAAAACACACGAAACCATATAACATGGGGGTAAATTGAACGCAAACAGACTCTCAAACACATCAATAAACCGATCATTTTACACACATATCTATATGCAATATGGATTTTGTTCGAAAGATTATTAAATTATCTTTAATTTGATATATTATACATTGAAAAATAATTTAAATTAAGTGATTTATATTATTTAAAGTTTTATAAGAAGTTTAAAGGAGAGAGAATATTGAAAAAAAAAAAAATACAAACTAGTTGGAGAAGAGAGAGATTATAAAATTATTTGCAACCACCATATTTTATTTACCTAAACACCCTTCATTATAGTTTATAATAAAAAAATAAAAATCAAATATAAAATTTAAAATCATATCTCTACCATTAGATTTGACAAATCAAAGGTACATATTTATTCACTTCTCTTATCTTAAAGGGATTTGTGATAGGATCACCACTATATATATCAAAAGAGAGCAATGAAAAATAACTATTCCCGTCAAAACTTACATCAAATTTTATTTATTGTTTATTCTCTAATAAGATAAATATACAATAAATAATAATAAAAATATGACAAATATATATTTATCATTTCTTTAAAAAATGTTAAATCTCACTAATTTATTATATTTACTATTTTCTTTAAATATAATATCTTCTATTGGATAATGTATGTTTAAATCAAATCGGATAAACTTTGTATTGATATACTTTTTATTTTTATTAAATTTATATTATGAAATATTTAATATAATATTGATGAATAAAAATTAAATAAATGTAAAATTTCTCAAAAAAGTTAATATATATATATATATATATATATATAATCTGCAAATCGTGCGGGTGCAAATCTAGTATATATATGTGGGAGCACTCTAGGCTCAACTCATCTCTCTCTCTGAATGAACTATGAACTTTCATTGTAGTGTGTGTAATTGTTCACTATAGTGTGTATGATACCTCATTAAAATATCATATACACTTGTGAACAATTTTACAGACAACAATAAAAAGTTCATAGTTCATTCAAGATGTTTAGTTCAGATTTGAACACCACTCACTCTCTCTCTCTCTCTTTATATATATATATATATATATATATATATATATATATATAGGGGAGTGATTATATGAGAACTCTCCTTACCATGTGAATATAAGAACCAATCTTGGCCATCCAAATTAGTGATCGAACGCTCAAGACTAAATAATTTCCGTCGTGCATTATAGTGTAGTAATATTTTTTTCTCTCCTCTAAAATCATCCTAAATCTTTAAATGACCATAACTCTTTCGATTTAGATTATTTTTTCATGTATCATATATCAAATTAAAGGTAATTGAATTATCTTTCAAACAAAATCTCTATTGCATATGTTTCGATTTTAAAATCATCGTAAAAAATGAAAATTAGTGATTATATGCATAATTCTCGTAACAGTACACGAATTCTTATATAATGAATGAAGTTGCACAATATAATGCATGAAGTTATAGTATATAATGCAGAATATGATAGATAAAATGCAATATATTTTTTCATGCGAGATAAAAAAAATTAAAATTCATTATCTTTGCATACTGTAGAAAATATTATAGTTGTTATAAATGTTGATCATATATTACTTGTTTTTAATTATGCAGTTTTTTTGTTATATTATATAAATGTATATTATTATATTATGTAATGCATGTTTGTTAGGTATGTAATGAATTTTTGCTAGGTATATAATGCATTAATAAACACTCATTTTGTGCATTTTACTGACGTAAATCTGACTTTTGACCTTAGATTAGACCACTATGTGATATTTTCATGCATTATTCATATTCTTTAAGGAATTATTACGTTTGGGTTGGTTTGTGGTTGTTTATGCAGATTTCACGCACAATTGAGTTGTTTACAAGATTTGACCAAGTACCATGGGGTCAATCGATGCTAACTTGCATTGGGAAAAGGAAGAAGTGATAAAAGATCGAAGAAAAAGCCGAATTTCCATTCGTGACGGAATCGGCAACCCAAAACACGAAATCGGCGATCGCCGAAAGTGTATTTGGGTAGCCGATTTTGCAATTTTGCCTGTTTTGTTACGGCGCAATTTTGGAGAACCAGGGTATGAAACCCTGATCGCCGATCGTGTTTTATGGGTCGCCAATCGGGTAAATTTGACGAATTTTTGGCCCAAATCACATATCTTTCCAGATTTGAAGAAGACAAGTATAAATAGAGGCTCCCAAGACTAAAAAATGTTCCCTTACCCTTATTTTTGAAATTTCAAAGCTAGAGAGAGCTGAAACGAAGCGAGACTTGAAGAGCAAGATTGGAGATTGAAGATCGAAGACCTCGGGTTTTGGTTTCCATGTTTTTCAATTCTTTGACTATTTACTTCTTCGTTTTTATGGAACTTAGCATGATTGGCTAAGTCCTTTATGGATTCTAGGGTTTTGAAATTTGTTGGATAATTTCTTGATTGTTTATATGATTCAGTTTTAATTTTTCATTGATGTTTTAATAAGATCTGAGCTTTTCACTAATTGCATGATATTGGCCATTGAATGTGATTTGAATTGATAGTTTTTGAACCGAGAGGTCTAGGTTATCAAGTAGGACGCAAATTTATTAAATTTAATAGGTCAATTATCCGAGAGGAATTTGAACTGTTAAAGGGTTTTAGAGAATCTAGGATTTTATCAAGAGTAAAAGTCCTTTTGTGCATCCGAGAGGAGTCACTAGGTCATTTATATCTAAGTTATGGTTTAGAGTCCGAGAGGATCGCCTGATAACATTCATGAGATTAACCCACACTTTTGGAAATTAAATCAGAATTGGATTATATAAATAATTGATTAATTGTTCTTCAAAGTAGATAACCCTGGAATCCTTGTTTTCCCATTTTCTCTCAAATCTACGAATTTAGTTGTCTTTTAATTATTGCTCTCAATATTGCCTAGCTTAAATAAACAAAACTTCTTTACTGATTTGTCTAGATAGTAGTAAGGTGTCTATGTTTTAGTGCTTGATTATACTTCGAGCCTGCAATCTTTGTGTTCAATAATTTACTACTTGCCTCTTCATTGGTCTGTACACTTGCAGTTTTAGCGTGTTGCAAAACACGCTATCATGCATGTCGATGTCAAAATAAAGCGGTCCACGGAGTATCTACTCACCTTAAAAATAAGGTTCACACGATAAATTCAAATATTCGTTATAACAATGATTTTAAATAGTATGATGCACGAATAAGAATTTATATATGACAAGAATATTTGAGAAAATTAATAATAGATATGTTTCAATCTAAAAGAATCGAGAATTTTCCTTATTAATTATTTTCTATATTAATTAAGATATTTTCCATATAAATTTTGATTTGAATATCTTATATTTAGTGCATATAGTTCAATTTTTCTCTCTTGAAATTATAAATATCATAATTCTCTTAATTTAAATTATTTTTTAATGTACCAAAATAATATGATTTTATTATTTTTAAACTAAATCTCTATTGCACATGTTTAATGGGAGTAAACTATGTAACTAATGAAAATTATTAATCTTATGCACAAATCAAATAATTCATGTTTTATAATGTAAATAAAATAATTTCGCTCTAAAATAAAATTAAAACACTATAGTTCCGATTAAAACATAACCGTAAAAATGAAAATTAGTGATTATATACATAGTTCTCGTAACAATAAACAAATTCTTATATAATGAATGCGGTTGTACAATATAATGCATGAAGTTATAGTATATAATGCAGAATATAATAGATAAAATGCAACATGTTTTTTTTTTCCAGCGAAATCATCATTTATCATTATATTTGTACTTGTTATGCATTATATAGTAATAACATACGCATTATAATGAAAGTAATATAATTTTTCTCTAAAATAAAAGTAATACCATATATAATGCAAGAAGTAATATCGTATAATGATAGTAATATTGTTCTCTGATTGCAAAAATTATTTGAGTAGGGATTTAGCTAAGCTAATAATATTGTGATGAAATAAAATTATCGAATCCCAGAGGAGTGAAGTAACGAATAAACCCTAAGTACTAAATCAATCGTTTTTGGAATACTGGTTAGGAAAATAGTAAACAAGATTTTGTGGTTTGAATTCTAAAATTGAAATAAAACAGTAAATTGTGAAAGGTTTTGAAATTCGAATACGAGAAACATAGATCCTAGGGCTTTCTACCTATTATCCCATACATGTAATTATGGATCAATTAATTACCAATTTTCATTCTTCTTTGTAGTGGAACACTGGAAAAAGATTATGAATTTCTGGTGAGGACAATTCACAAAGTTGATTAATTAATTTACTCTACCTTTTCAGTCTCGAGAAAATATAATTAACACCAATTAGATCTACTGATTTATTCATGCCATCGATTCTCTCATTTCATAAAAGAAAAACAATTTGTACATGAAAACCATGTTCCATTGAAATCTATTACCTTTTGAGTCTCTAAATTCCAACTAATTTAATCCTAACTTATGGCCAGTAAATCAAGATCGTAACAAGTCCTAGTTTTCATAAACTACGAATCAGAAAGGTAATTAATTCAATTCAATCTTACATAGGCATAATCAGAATTAACATAACAAGATAAAACCTGAAATAATCTTGCATAAAGAAAAACTCAAATCCAGAATAATCTTCAGTTGTTGCCACAATGCAATCCAAATGCAAAAATAAACTCAAAATACTAAATTGCTGCTATAGTCTTTTTCTCTAATAAAATCTCAAATCTAACACACTAATTTTCAACGTAGAAAGGGCTTTTTATAGTTGTCTTGGATGTATCCTGTCAGGTTTAGGATTTAAGGTACAAATCTATCTTAAAACCAAGGAAAATCCGCCAGATATGGGTCGACGTCGACCAATGTGGCCTCACGTCGGTCGACGTGGAGGTTTGGATCGACCTTCACTTCGATCCTTGAATTTTTGTCGACTTCGATCGACGCACGCCTGCGTCAATTGAGGTGGAACCCTTCATGCCAATCATTCCTCGCTCTCGACTTCGATCGATGCGGGTTTGCATCAATCGAAGCCGAGACTTCTTCCTTGGGCTTCATTCCTTCCTTAGTCGTTTTTCATCCAAAAACCTGTAAAACACACCATTACGAGCATCTAACGTGCAATAACCCTGTCATGCATGCAAAAGCGAATAAAATACTCTAAAAACACTAAAATACTAGAGAAACACATTGATAAGTTAGTGAAAATACGAACTTATCAACTCCCCCAAACTTGAACTATTGATCGCCATCAATCAATCTATAGATATGAATTCAAATCAAATGCAGATACGAGCGTGCAATACCTCACAAGTCTCCTACTCTCCAAATTTCACTCATTCACATAAATCACATAGTCAAGACATTATTCAAATTATCAGATTGTTTGAAGAGAAACCTCACCTGGAAGTGTTTGAACTCATCACTCAATTGTTTAATAGGGTCTGATTTTTTTCTTTTTCTCACCTCAAAGTTATAGCTCAACTTACCATAAGTTTGACAAGTTTCTCCTCTCTCCACCGCTATATAGCGTAGCTTTTCAAGGAATCAAATAGGTCTTTGTTTGGTTGTAATGTGACCGACCTAAAAGGTAGGGCATATTTGGCTAAGTGACTTAAAATTTTCAACAATCCTTAACCCAACCACCCATATTCCTTACACATTCAACATCCTTCCTTTCTTCTCTCGTTTCAAAATTTTTCTAGGGTCCCTTTTTTTCTAGATTTCTACAAACTCACACGGCCATTTTTTTGTTCAACTCACTGTTCATATATTTTTTCTACTCATGGGACCCTTTAATCATTCTAGCACATGGAACTCAACACACATTTTTTTCGGTTCCCAACAACACATTCAATCATTCACATTCTCACATCACTTCCTAACTATACAAAATTCCAACCAAAATTCTTTCCATTCATTACCCATTCTAAACAAGAAAAAAAAAATCAAGGCTCATAATAGGCTACTGTTGTGTGTAAATTACACTAGTGCAAGTGTACACTATTAAGTAATATCTAGAAGTACTCCAGAGTCAAATCCCACAGGGAATGCCTTATGTGTAGAATCGTGCACACATTAACATGCAAAAGATCAATTCAATATTTGTTTGCAGATCTAAATCAGTAATCAACATGAGAATGGAATTAATAGGAAATTAAATCAGATTTAAATGCAATAAACTCGCGAACAGGGAAATAAGAAATAACTCAGGCTGCTAACAGTGCTATGCCAGTAAAGATGTTGCAGCATTAACCTAGCATGAATCTCAGTTGCTAACCCAGCTATCTCAGCTCAATTTTCCAAAAGTAGCTGATGTGCCTCTATTCATCTTAACTACCATATTCCTATGTAAGTTAGATAAATATTCAGCCAAACCAGAGCTCGGGGTTCCACTTAGCAAACTAGATCTAGACAGATTCCTATGCTTTAGATTCAAGCTTCAATGAAGGCTTTCTCATGAGATAAATCTTTCCAGATTCAATCCAGAAATATATCTAGACTATGGTGATCAAGCACAACAAGATAAACATACCAAAACACCAAGATTAAACAAAGATTCAGCTATATTAAAGTGCAGAAATAGAAAGCTCAATGCATAGCAAATTAACAACCCAAGTCAACAAGTTTAGCTCATAGCTAGAGTGAGAAAAAGAGGCATCTTCCAATTACAGCTCAACATCTCTATAGAACAGAAATCTAAATACTAGAAATAAAGATAAAAGGAAGTTAGCCAAGATTGAAGGCGAATTTGGCAGCTTCTCTCCCAAGAGCTCCACACTCCACACTCCACACTCCACTCCCTCAGCTTTCTTCCACCCCAGCTGCGTCCCCTTCTCCAGACTGTCCCCCAAAATGTGTTCTTCCCCATTTTATAGGTGGCTCCTCCTCCAAAAATGGGTTTTTAAGTTTCCAAAATTAGATGCAATTTGCCATAAATGACCTTCAGTGATGTGACATCTTAGTCAGCAGCTTTAATCTCCCCAGCTCAGCTCAACATTAAGTTGTCCATGTAAGCAGTGAACAAGTGGCCCATTTGAGTTGCTTTTTTCTCTCTCCCAGACTTTCTCTCTCTACTCTGTTATTCTTGCTGACTTCATGCTGCAGCATCTTCACTCGGCATGTTCACTTTCTTTTGGAATTTATACTTGATGTTTTTCCTGCTTTATTCAATACCAAACTAGACACAAAAGAGTTAATTTGCAACAACTATTCCTCTAAACACCAATCATGCATAAATATGCTTATTTAAACCTAAAATGGACTTAAACAAGACTCAAAGGACTCGAATATATTAATTTAAAGGTTTAGCTTATGGATAATAGGCTATGAAAGAACGTGCCTATGATCATTTTCCCCTATTAATACACTTAATGCGATCTCGAGAGAGAAACTCGTCAAATTCAAGAAGTTTATTGCTAAAACCTTGTCCCACATCAAACAAAAAAATCAGGCTCTAAGCTCTCACACAAGGTTCATATTTGCTCCTCTTCACAATCATCCAATTTAAACTTAGTCTATCATGCACAATCTATGCTTCAAAGATCAATTTCTCAAGTAATTAACTCCTATCATAGGCTGCTCTATCACACAGATAATCAATCAAAATCCACGAAAGATCAATTATGAACAAATCATTCTCATTGAAGGGATAGACAAGTCAATTTTCAAACCAACATAATTAATTCATTTCGACTTTCCTATGTTCAAAGTTTCCCTAAAACAATTGTCTAGACTCCACAAATCAGAACTAGTATCACAAATCAAGAATTCAAAATACTGGTTTAAGTGAAAAGCCTTGCAGAGAGCAATTGTTCACATTGAAGCAAAAGAACAAGGATGGTCCTAAATTCTATATGCAGCAATTACTAAGACCTAATATGCAAAAATAAAAACAATAAATTAAGAGAATAAAACATTTTCCTTTTTCGAGTCCTCATCCCCCAAAATTATTTCACTTAAATGAGTGAAAAAGTTTGCAAGTCAGACATGAAAAAGAAAAATGGTACCTCATGATTGGTCGGAGGGACCAGTGTCGTCCTCGTCTCTCCATCGCCTCTACCGGCGGTAGGCAACCACAGGCTCAATGTAGAGCTGGATATCATCCATCTGCTCGATCATGTGCTGCAGCTGGGCATTTATGGACACGCGATGGGCGACGCTGACTGCCCGCTCCTCCTTGAAGGACGTACAGATCTCCTCGAAGGATATGCGTTGCTGATCCATGAACAGCTGCTGCTGCTCCTGGAAAGCCTGTTGCTGCGCGGCCAACTGCTGCTGCTGCTGCATGAATGCCGCAAACTGAGTCCAATCGGGCTTTGATGAACTCGATCCCTCTCCAGAAAAATTCCCCGGTACCTGATCCTCGGGTGTGTCCTCTACTGCGTGCACAATCTGTCGATGGAGCAGTGGCTGCTCCTCCTCCCCATACTCCTGCTCGGGAGTCAAGACGCGCTGATCGGCCATCAATCGGTGGCTCCGATGCCTAAGGCCGTAGGTAGGCTCACCCCACCCCCTCGGGCCCTTCGTGTGTGCCATGTGGGCCTCGGTCCACATACACCAATTGTCACGGGACTCATAGTCCATGACATTTGTCAGTGCAGGCTGCGGTAGAAGGAAGAAGTCCCCGTTCTAAAATTTCCAGAACCATCCGCCATGTGGCCAGTGAGCAAAAGACTGCATCTGGATGAGCTGCTGAATCTTCAAGCCCATGGGGGATGGGCATGCCTCCAAGTCCACCATCGGAATCCGAAAAGCGTCGGCGATAGAGGTGATCAATCCCCCACTCCACACAGTATTGGGCTTGGCCTTCGCCTGCCTCTCCCAGTTGTCCATCACAAGCCCGACCATATTTACTCTGGTCCGTGTGAGTATCCCCCTGAGCATCAGGAGCTCCTGAAAACGCACCTTGCCACTTTCATTTCGGCCAGCAAGGGAGAGTCCAAGGCACCGCAGAATGTAGCGGAAGTTGGGGTTATCGATAGAGGAGACTTTGAAGTAATCTGTCTCCAGAAAGTTGACAAGCTGAACTCCTCCGGAAAGCGGAAGCAGGCTCCAACTGGGCACCCCAGAATCTTATCAAGCTGATTCCGAGTCAATGAGTGCCTCTGACCGCCCAACTGAAATTGAATGGAGAGTGGCTCCACTTGTTGGGTTGTTTTCATCACCTTGAGGGTGGCGAAGAATTCTCGGATAAGGACTGGTATGTGGCCCATTGGGCCTTCATCCATCTCCTCCATCGGATCCATCGGAGTAGCTCCTCCATGTCAGCACCAATGATGCTTTGTGCTATGGTGTCGGGGCATGGGTACCGGGATTGGCAAATGTTGGCCTGTAGAAACCGGTTGTAGGCCATCAATTTTGCATTTGATCGTAATGTTGGTCGTCCGGCCATCTTGGTGTTGCCCGTCGTGCGTTTGAAGCCTCAACTTCGACTGACGTGGGTCTGTGTCGATCGAAGTTGAGAAAAAATTTGCCCGCTCCTGACTTGTCGACTTTGATCGATGCGGGTCTGTGTCGGTTAAAGTTGACACCAATTCACTCTTATTGAATTAAACTTGTACGTAAAAATTAAGGCAACACTCAATAATTCAAAGTTCGTCTGGAAATTAAAATTCCAAAATTGCAAAAAAATAAGGAAAAAAAAACTTGAAAGCAAATAAATTGTTAGGTTACCTCTCAACAAGTGCTTGGTTTTACGTCGCTAGCTCGACGATACCTGAACTCATGGGCAATACAAATAGTACACCTCTACGACACCAATTTGAAGTGGTGTGTAATACGGTTTTAGCCATTGCCTATTGACTTTGAAAGTCATGTCGTCTTGACCGGCCAGTTCTACTACGCCGTTTGGAAATTGGCAGACCATAGTGTATGGACCGGTCCACTTCGATTGCAACTTCCTAGGCATGAAACGAAGATGAGGACTTTGTCGTCAAAGTTGAAGACGTGCTGGCGAATTCCTTTGTCATGAAACCTCTTAGCGCGCTTCTGGTAGATGACATTGTTCTCGTATGCCTCATCCCGAAAATCCTCGAGCTCATTCAGTGTCATGACTCGATCAGCAGCAGCCAGCTTCCAATCCAAGTTAAGCTCCTTAATTGCTCTCCATGCCCTATGCTCCATCTCAACGGGAAGGTGACATGACTTCCCAAACACCAGCTGATATGGGGATGTACCAATGGGCGTCTTGTAGGCAGTGCGATATGCCCACAGTGCATCATCAAGCTTCACAGCCCCATCCTTCCTTTGTTTCACCGTGTTCTCTAAAATCTGCTTGATCTCTCGATTGGATAGAAGGCCAGTAGAATCCACTTGCCAGAATCTTGAAGGCGGTCCGGTTGGCTAAGTGGTGACTGCCGCTAGGAGAAGAGTGGCACGCCTCGTTGATCTGCCGCCACTTTGACTGGGGAACACATCGGCAAATAATGTCGTCAGCACATCGTCGCCATAGGTAGGGATCCTCCCAATAGTAGAATCTAACATCATGCAAGAATTTCTTCTTGGCATATGGGGAGGAGTTTGGTGGAAGAACGCCAGTCACCAGGTAGTTAGCTTAATCTGCATACCATGGTGTCTTCGACTTATACATCTCTCGAAGATCCTGAATGGCATAAATCTGCTCATCGGAAAAGGTCTCTAGGATCTGTACCTATCGATCATCTCCCTCAATCGGCTGTTCTAACCATGATAAGTGATCGACTATCACGGTCTCGCTTCTCTTCATATCTTTGATCCCCAAATCAAATTCCTGCAGACGTAGAATCCATTTGATGAGGCAGGGCTTGGCATCCTGCTTCATGAATAGATATCTGAAGGCGGTATGGTCCGTGTAGATCACTGTTTTCAAACCTATCAGATAGGACCGAAACTTGTCGAATGCATAGATTACCGCGAGCATTTCTTTCTCAGTGGCGGTGTAGTTACACTGCGTCGGGTTCATGGTTTTGCTGGCGTAGTGGATAACATGGAAGAGTCTCCCCTTCAGCTGTCCCAGAACTGCGCCCACTGCAAAGTCGCTGGCGTCACACATCAAGATGAACGACTCTCCCCAATCTGGTGATGTAAGGACTGACGCAATCACCAAGGCCTTCTTCAGTCTCTCGAATGCCTGCAAGCACTCCTCATCAAACGCGAAGGACACATCCTTCTCCAATAGGTTGCAAAGGGGTCTGGAAATTTTCTAGAAGTCCTTGATGAACCTCCTGTAGAATCCAGCGTGTCCAAGAAAACTTCTGACTCCCTTGACACCACCTTTGCTCTATCCACCTCCAATCCCTCGGCGAATATCCTGTGTCCCAGCACAATGCCTTCTTGTACCATGAAGTGGCACTTCTCCCAGTTGAGACACATATTGGTCTCAACGCATCTCTCCAGTACAGTAGCTAGATTCTGCAAACAAATATCATAAGCGCTACCAAATACTGAAAAATCGTCCATGAATACCTCCATAACCTCTTCGATCAAGTCGTGGAAGATGGCCATCATACACCGTTGGAAGTTCGCCGGCACATTACAAAGCCCAAACGACATCCGTCGATAGGCAAACACTCCGTAGGGGCAGGTGAACGTCGTCTTGTGCTAGTCCTCCGATGCTACTGCAATCTGATTATAATCAGAATAACCGTCAATAAAGTAATAGTAAGAAAAATTGGATAAGCTGTCCAACATCTGGTCAATGAACGAAAGTGGGAAGTGGTCCTTGCAAGTGGCATTGTTGAGAACCCGATAGTCGATGCAGAACTGCCATCCAGTGACAGGTCGTGTCGCTATCTCTTCTCTGTCATCCCCCTTTACAATTCGCATTCCCTCTTTCTTCGCTACCACCTGAGTGGGTCTGACCCATTTACTGTCAGAGATGGGGTAGATCATGTCGTGGTCTAGGAGCTTCAGAACTTCCTTCTTCACGGCCTCCTGCATGATAGGATTCAATCTTCGTTGTGCCTGTCTCTTTGGTTTTACATCTTCTTCCAGTATGATCTTGTGCATACACAGTGAAGGATTGATCCCTTTTATATCTCCTAAAGTCCAACCAATCGCGGACTTGTACTTCCTCAGGACTCTCAGTAGTTTCTCTAACTCAATCAGCATCAGAAAAGAAGAAACGATAATTGGGTAAGTATCATCAGACCCCAAATATGTATATATGAGGTGATCGAGTAGAGGTTTGAGGTCCAGGATAGGTGGATTGGAGTTGGAACTCATCAGGTTTCTTTCGACTTCGATCGCTGCTGAGTCGACATTGATCGAAGTATGTGTTTTCGTCGAGCTCCCTTTTCCACGTCTCGCTTCTCCTTTTTGTTCGACCAAACCATTAACTTCAATCGACACAAAGTCGACGTCGATCGACATGTGGGTTTTCCGCACCTTAATCGATTCGCAGCGAGCGTCGGTTGAAGTCGAGACCTTCCCTCAACTTCCTTAGGCGATTTTGCGATATTTGGGTGGTAACTTCTTCCTTTTTTCCTCCAATGATTTTGGGACCTCTTCTCGTACGTCTTGCTCCATGATTACATCAACAAGTTCATCCTCAGATAAATCCAAATCTGAAAAGGAAAACAACGAATACCGTAAACAATTCTCTAAATAATCTTGGTTAAATTTAAGAGAAGAGAAGGGAGAGGAGATCATCGGATCAAAGCAGTTGATCATGTGGCATTCCTCCTCGTAGCTCCCATTCTTGTGTTTTTGCATCGATTTGTAGATAGAGAATGTGACAGATTTGTCGTTGATGCGAAACATTAGTTTCCCATCTCGGATATCTATCGGAGCTCTCCCAGTCTTCAGAAAGGTTCTTCCTAAAATCAGTGGAATGTTGGGGTCCTCTTCCATGTCTAGAACCACAAAATCAGTTGGTATGATGAAATCCTTTACTTTTACGAGCACATCCTCCACGATCCCCTTTGGGTAGGAGACAGAACGATCCGCCATCTGCAGTGATATGGCGGTCGGCTTGATGATTCCGATGGCCAACCTCTTGAAAATTGACAGCGGCATCAAATTGATGGATGCTCCTGAGTTGCATAAAACCTTCCCAAAGGTCTCTCCTCCGATGGCGCAGGATATAGTGAAGGACCCCGGGTGTTCTCTCTTCAGTGGTATATTCATCTAAATTACTGTGCTGCATTCCTCGAAGAGGTTTACCGTCTCATGCTCCATGAATGGTCATTTATGAGAGACCATGTCTTTTAGAAATTTGATGTATCCGGACATCTCCTGCAGTGCTTCAACCAAGGGAATGTTGATGTGCACCTTCTTCATGTTCTCGAGGAAACGTGTATATCGCTCGTGCATCTTGGTGTTTGCGAACCACTGAGGGAATGGCATTGGCAGTTTTTTCGGAGGCAGAGCTGGAGTTGACTTCGACCGAGGTGGCCCTGCATCGATCGATTGACGTGCTCAGCGTCGATCGAAGTCGAGGACAATTCTACTTCCTTTCCTTCTTTTTCGCCTTTGTCAGTCTCCAGTGGGTCTGCATCTGGATGTTTTGGTCCGTCATAGGACTTACCCCCTCTCAGTATGGTGGCATTCACTTGATTCCTCTGGTTAAAATTTTTGGGGTTTACTTGTGTGTTGCTTGGAAGATGTTTGGGCTTGTGCTGGGCTCCGAGGGCGTTGGTGATCTAACTGACCTGTGTTTCAATGATTTTCATATGCTTCTCCACACGGTATACTTTAGTGTTGACTCCTGAGATATCCTGTTCCAGGTTGCTCACTTTATTAGCGGACCCCCTGCATAAACTTAGACAAAATCTCCTCAAGATTTGGCTTCTTCTTCTCAACCACTGCTCCATCTTGCACTGCAAATCCAAGTGGTGGCTACTCCGTAGCTTGAGGGTTTGCATAGGAAAACCCAGGGTGGTTCCTAGCGTGATTGTAGTTGTAGGGCTGATTGTGTTGCTGGTTTTGCTACTGATATCCTCCGTGGTAGTAATTCTGGTAACCACCCCTTTGGACGAAATTCACATCGGCACAGTCCACTTCAACCGGAGCTTGCACTAGCTCCACTACAGCAATTGTTTGCTCCGCTTTCAGAGTAGCGAAGTCTTCACGCAGTTTCTTCACCTCAGTCGCCAAATTAGGTTCTACGGCGACGTTCTCCACTCAACAGCTTTCACAGGTCAATATTGACTCGAGGACCCATGTTGGTTATTGTTGGCCATCTTTTGGAAGAATTCCATGGCCTTCTTTCCGCTTTTTGTCATGATGGTGTGTTAGGTATTATTGTTGTAATCCCACCTTAATTGGATGTTTTGATGTGTCAAAACTGTATACCAAAGTCTAGGCTTTAGAGTATTACCTCATGTAATCCTTGTATAAGATAATCGAGTTGTAATAGTCTAGGAAGAAGGATATCGCCAAAACTGTGGAACAATTTTGGAGAAATTCTGAAATTCTGAAACATGTCACGCTAGTTCAGAAGATATCACACTTGAGAAAATTATTAAAGAATTTGAAAATTTTCATGAAATTAAGGACACACTAATTAGTGAAAATGCTTCACTAAAATTGGAAATTTCAGTTTTGACAGATGAAATAGAGAGAAATAAGTTGCTTAGTGTAGAATTAAATAATATAAGAGAAGAGCACGTCAAATTGTTTAAAGATTTTGAAAATGTGATAAAAGAACGTGATTCTATAAAGAAACTTGAGCATGCTGAATGTAACTGTTCTTTTTAAAGAAGCTCGAAAATAATGAGTGAGATTCTGAATGTTCAAAGACCTTCACTCGATAAATTTGGACTTGGATATATGGAATATCATAATGAAGAGAAAGTCTTGAACGATCATAATCCCACCTTAGGAACGGAGAATATCCATTTAGGCTTTGTCAAAGCTAAACTCAGTTCAAGTACTCTGCTGGAAAAGGGAAAGACAATTTCTAAGAAACCAGTTAATTAGAATGTTAAGACCAAATCTTGGTCAAAAACTGAACTGGCATCTCGACAGAATGTGAACACAGTTAGAAAACTAGATAAGCAAACTGTCGTAAGGAAAACTGACCTTCCCTCAAAACTGGATAAGCAAAATGTTCCCTATGTAATGATTCCAGTTTTACCAACAAGAACGACTAAGCGACATGCACATGTTGCAAGAAAGTCTATTCGACAATCGGAATTTAATCCGAGAAGTTATGATAGAGTTGCTGCTCATCATACTTATCATCCGAATAGGGGGAACACCTATTCGAGGCCAGAGTCTAATCAATTCTATACTCAAAAGACTGTGATGGCTACGCAACCGAGAAATATTTCTCAAAACTCTTTTCACAACAATTACTTCATAAAGAGTTCACAGATCACAACTCCAAATAGCATGCAGCCACACAACACACACCTTTTTAGAAGAAAAGCTAATAATAATCAGAAAGCTGATTTAGTTTCACAGACTGTGAGAGTGAAACAAGTGTGGATACCAAAAGGCTGGATTCACATGACTAACCCTGTTGGACCCGAAAGGATACGGGGACCTAAATAATTTCTTTTGTGTTGCAGAGTAGGAACTCGCTGAAGAAGTCAAGAACCTGGATATTAGACAGCGGGTGTTCGGCTCACATGATGGGAGAAAGTTGATTGATTAAAGATCTGGAAATGTACGAAGGAGTAACAGTCAGCTCTGGAAACAAGGCTACGAGTGAAGTGATTGGAATAGGATACGTGGATCACAATGGAATAATCATTCAGAATGTATCCTTGGTCACTAATCTAAAACACAATCTCCTCAGTATAAGTCAACTAATTGAAAGTGGCGACATTGTCAGATTTGAAAAGTCAGAATGTCAAATAATAGACTAAGAGTCACGCAGGATCATAATCATAGTAATCACAAGTGGAGGCCTTTATAATGTAGATTGGTCCAGTGGAGTAAGAGGGACATGCCTCATAGCAATCAATTCCTCAGATGCCTTAAACTGGTTATGGTACAAGAGACTTAGCCATCTGAACTTCAACTCGATCCGACATCTAGAGAAGCATAAACTAGTTGAAGGACTGCTAGAGAAAAAGTTCCAGAAATAAGGAGTATGTAAAGCCTGTCAGTTTGGGAAACAGATTAAAGCCTCCTTCAAGATCAGGCCAGTTACAGCGAGCACAGAGAGGATTCTAGAGCTGCTTCATATGGATCTGTTTGGACCAGTCACCCCACCCACAATTGGAAAATGAAAATATACATTAGTAGTTGTTGATGATTACTCAAGATATATATGGGTGGTGCTGCTCAAATCCAAGGATGAAGTCAAAATTCATCTACCAAAACTGATCAACCATTTTCAGAATGAAAAAGGATTAAAAGTGAAGAGGATAAGATCAGACAATGGAACCGAAGTCTGCAATGGACCTCTAATGGACTTCTGCGCTGAGATAGGAATTGGTCATGAGAAGTATGCACCAAGAACTCCTCAGCAGAATAGACTCGCGGAGCGAAGAAACAGGACTCCCAAAGAAGCAGTGAGAACCATGATGGCCGAAATTGACATCGGAAAGGGATTCTGGGGAGAAACCTTGATGACAGCCTGCTACACACAAAACAGAAGTGCATTCAACATGCGGCTTCACAAGACTCCCTAGGAAATCTATAATGGTTGTAAGCCTTCTAAAGCTCATCTTCGTGCTTTCGGTTCTCCATGTTATATTCACAATAATGGGAAGTTTAAGTTGAGTACCTTCAGCCTTAAGGCTGATGAAAGAGAGTTCCTTGGATATGGACACCCTTCATATAAGGGATATATAGTATTCAACAAAACAACCCAACTTGTGGAGATAACATGTCATGTTGTTTTTTATGAAGCTACTCTAGTGCGCAGGACACTTCAAGTATTGAGTCTGGGAAATCATGAGATCAATGATGTCAATGAGGAATCTAAAAGTGATCTTGATCATAATCAGTCAGTTCCTCCGACTAGATCTATGAGTGATATCTCTGAGGCTCCAGGTTCCTCAGCTAAACTCCAAACAGTCGAGAGGGCCGATGATGCAAGTGTCATCGCTAAGGCCTTAAGGAACATATACATAGATGATTCAGGTGAAAAGAAGCCCCCAAAAGCACAGAATGCGACTTTGAAAGCAGAACATGAAAATCCCAAGGGATTCAACCTTGAGGACACCAAGGAATCAATAACTATCGACGAGTCAGCTGTGGTTCAAAATTCAGAAGCAGACCAGAACGCAGTTCCAGAACAAGGAGATAGAGGAGCAAGGGAGGAAGCAGATCCAGATTCTGATGCTGAACCATCTCAGGAGGAACATCCTATGATTTCTGAAGACCAACTGCCTGCAATGAAGCCGTACCAGCAAAGAAGCCTAGCTGGTTAAGAGATCATCCCAGGGAAGCCATCCTTAATGATGTAGGAAACTCTGTTCGAACCAGACAGGGGACAACATTGATGTCATGCTTCTTATCTCAGATCGAACCAGTAAAGATCACAGAAGCTCTTCAATCCACAGATTGGATAAATGCGATGCAAGAGGAATAAATGAGTTTGCTTGTAACAATGTGTGGTGTCTTGTGGACAGACCTGCACATCAATCTGTGATTGGTACCAAGTGGGTCTTTAAGAATAAGAAGGATGAGACCGGTACTATTGTTCGGAAAAAGGCAAGATTGGTTGCAAAGGGTTACGCTCAATGTGAAGGGATAGACTTCGACGAGACGTTTGCACCTGTAGTCAGACTGGAAGCAATCCGACTATTCCTAGCGTATGCAGCCTATCACAACTTCACAGTTCTTCAGAAGGATGTGAAGAATGCCTTCCTCAACGGCGAATTAAAGGAAGAGGTCTACGTAGAACAACCCCCAGGTTTCGAGCAAGGAAATAAAGTCTACAAGCTAAGGAAAGCATTATATGGTTTAAAGCATGCACCTAGAGCATGGTATGAATCTCTCTCGTAGTTTCTGCTCAAAAATGGCTTTGAGAAAGGTGCTATAGATCGAACTCTATTCAAGATAAAGGATGGAGAGGACATCCTACTTGTTTAGATCTATGTAGACGACATCATCTTCGGAAGCAAAAATATCAAGCTATGTGAGAGGTTTGGCTAGCTAATGCAGAACAAATTTCAGATGAGCATGATCGGCAAGATGACATACTTTCTTGGTTTGCAAGTTGATTAGTCTGACGAAGGGATATTTATAAGTAGAAAAAGTATACTCAAGACTTGATCAACAAGTTTTCTCCAGAGAAGACAAAATCACTAAGGATCCCTATGAGCACCAGTTCTCGGATCAGTCTCGATGAAGAAGGAGAACCTATCAACCTGACAACTTATAGAGGGATAATTGGATCCTTACTGTATCTAACTGCCAGCCGATAAGACATATTTTATGCCATGGGAGTCTGTGCAAGATTCCAGGCAAATCCCAAGAAATCCCACATGGATGCGGCAAAAAGAGTTGTAAGATACCTCAAGAGTACAAAGTCTCTAGGTATCTGGTATCCCAAAACTGATGGAATCATACTGAATGGATTCTCTGATTAAGATTTTGGAGGTTGCAGAATCGACAGAAAGAGCACAAGTGGAACCTGTCAGTTTCTAGGACATAAACAAATATGTAGCAGCAGCCAGCTATTGTGCTCAAGTGCTTTGGATAAAGCAGCAGCTTAAGGACTATGGAATAGAAACAGGGTGTTCCTATCTACTGTGATAGTAATAGCGCAATTTCTATTTCGAAGAATCCAATTCTACATTCTAGGATGAAGCACATCGATATTCGTCATCATTTCATCCGAGACCATGTCGAAAAGGAGGATGTCTAGGTGGAATATATTAGAACTGATGATCAGTTAGCGGACATATTTACCTAGAGATGCCCACAGGTCGGTTCTGGTTTGGAACCGCCGGTTCTGGGTCGAACCTGTGACCTCTATGAAGTTAAGAGATCATTTACCCACTAGGCCACAAATCCCCGGATGGTATAAATTTGATCTAAAATAAATATATCTATTAACTTTATAAATCTATTATAATTATAATGTGAAATGTGTTATAACTTATAAGTTATCATATACAATAATATGATATATTATGCATTTTTTCAATACTTAATATTAAAATTAGTAACATTCTTACAAGTTTAGATTTGTTATCTATTAATTATTAAATAATAAGATTTTAATGACATATATTATCATTTTTATAATATAACCTTTGAGTTAAATTAGTATATATGAAAATTAAAACCTCTTTAATTCTTTGTGCATTCATTTTATATTTTTAGTCCAGTCTTTGTATTAAATCGTATACTTGTTAACTAAATAAAATTCAATTAAAATAATATTCTTAAAAGTTAGTATAAATAAATATGATATATTATCCATTAATTTAAGATTTACTTTTAAGTTAGTAGCAATCTTAAAAGTTTATACTTATTATGAATCAATCTATTGTTATGTGAGATATATTATAACGTATAAGATGCAAAAATATTTTAACAAACAATCTCATTGGTTTAAAATAATATTTGTAGTAAATATGAAGATTTTAGATTTAATAGTATGTTGTTCATTATTCGTGTGATAGTTTTGAAACTTTTTAACTTATAAATAACGTTAGTATGAATTTTAAGAATAAATTGAAAATTAATTATATTTTTCAATTATATATCCTATTTAAGGATATTATTATTATTATTTTTTAATAATATATAAGAAATATTAAAAATTAAGAATTACTTATAATAATCTAATATTTATAGAACTTATATATTTAATAATGTTATTATTCAACAGTGATGATGCAGTTCAGTGGATAAGTGCTCAAGAATTTAATTGGAGGTCTCGAGTTAAATCCTCCTCCGATACCTCTTTTATAATATTTTTAAAAATTAAAAAAAATAAAAATATTGGAACCGCCGGTTCAGCCGGTTCGGAACCGGTGGTTTTGTGGGCCTGAAAAATTAGGGCCAGTTCAAAAAAATAAAAATATTGGAACCACCGGTTCAGTCGGTTCCGAACCGGTGGTTCTGCGGGCCTGAAAAATTGAAACCAGAACTGGCCCATGTAAAAATGAGTCTGGTTTTGGTTTTGAATCGTGGGCCATGGTTTTGGGCTGGTTCAGCCAGTTCCGGGCCCAAATGGCCATGTCTATATTTACCAAACTGCTACCTGAAGCTCGTTTCAATGAGCTATGCATCAAACTACGTCTTCTAGAGTTTGATGAAGTCTCGAGAGAAGGAGACGATAAGTGATCGATGCAACAACTACTTAATTGTACTTGATTATTATGGTGACTAAGTCAATTACAACTTGCTAAGTGATTGCAGTTTGTTAAGGACACACATGAAGAAAATAAGAGGTTCGTCATTCATTAAAAAAGTTTATCAGGGAACAAGTCATCCATACATAGTCACCGCATGATACATGGAGTTCACATCTATGGGAAGTATGAGGAAGCACACTTCGAAGGATACAAATCAGAGTCATTCAGCCTTATCCCATCTTCCTCAAGGAAAGTGAACTGTCTCTCGATGAGCCACCCCAGTTGCATACTGTATGGGATCTACGTCAGCCTCATCTTCAAATGCCATCATAGCCTTCCATACCAACAGTGAAAAATGAGTAGTCTGAGTAGGGTGACAGACTATCATTTGATTGATTATATCAAAAGTCGCCTTATAACGCGACTTGAGAAAATAGCTGGATACAGATGGGTGGAACTTGACATCCACCACTCTCCATCATTGCCATGCTAACCAATCAGAACCCACGACATTCTGAAGATAGTCTTGAATAGGGATGCCGCCCTGTTTAAGCTCAAACTCAGCAGCTAGAGAATCAACAGTAAAAATGAACCCCACATCGTTGAGATTGAAGTATATCCCATTCTCCGTTACCATGGAATTGTAGGTGAGCACCTTCAATAAATCCTTATGAAAGGCACAAGGTTACTTACCTACAAAGAACTGAAGATGGTTGGCCTCCAACTTGTCAAACACCTTCTTAAAAAATGCAGGAGTACCCCAATTCTTTCACCATAAGCCACCGAAGTCTAGGATCCTATTGCGGTGCACAGAGATGTTCGAGATATCTCGCACCATCTCAGGCGGAGGATCCACTTTTGGAGGAAAGCATAGAAACTCGAATGAATACAAAGGGATGAATCTTACTTCATGTCGAGAATATTTATCAGAGATTTCTGCATATGGATCGATGATTCAATTAAATGCTCTGCATCTCATTACTCCAGAATAGACGAAAAGACATGCTACAGGGCGTTAAAGGAGTAGACTAAGCAAGAATTTAGTCTCCCACCGTACGACTACGATTTCGAGGCTATATATCTCATCACCAACTAAGGAAATTCAGATTCTAAAAATATAAAAGTATGATTCATTCATGAGCATACAGTCTAAGGTTAAGGAAACTACCTTTTCACATTCTGATTCTCAAAGACTGAAAAGGAAAAAGCTTTTTCATTTCATAAGTCGGAGTTACATTACAAAAAGTCTACAATGTACAAAAGACAGGAAGAGTCTATTCTAGTTAATGAGAGGGACGAGGTCTTGGGGGATGAAAGTCTGAATCCTTGAGATTGGTTGGACCCTGCGTAAGGGATGGGAACTTTTGCTCCCGGAGCCAGCTCAGCTGCATCCCATGAGGAATCGGAACGTCTGGACAAAGTTTCAAAGAGTCCCGGACCTGGTCAAAGACAAATGACGCCCAGTCCACCTCAGTTTCATCTTCAAACGCTATCATTCCCATCCATATAGCAGGAGAAAAATTTAGATCCAGCAAAGGGTTGCCAACGATCATGTGATTGATAATGTCGTAAATCACCCTATATCGATGTTTCAACCAGTATGCTGAGACAGTTAGGTGGAAGTCAGCATCAACATCATCCTCTCTCCATCTATTCCAAGCGGACCACTCAGGCGCTGTCACACCTTAAAAACAGTCCTGAAATTATGTGCGACCTCGAGGGAGCCCAAGGTCCTTAGCAATGGAATCAGGAGACCAGCAAACTAGTAGACCATCTACGACACCAAAGATCTCATTTTCTCCTGAGATGTGGATAGAGTAAGCAAATGATTTCAAGACATCCTTCTAAAATTTATGAGGGCGTAGGCTCATGAACGTCTCCAGGTCGTTGGCTCTTAAGCCCCTCATTATGTCATTATACACTGGAGGCTCGTCCAGGTACTCAAGATGCAAACCAATTCTGTGAAAGATCGCATTACGATCAACAGAGATGCACTTTGCAGAAAACATGCTTAAGAATATAAGAAGTTAGGTTATTTCACAAGAAATGGGAAGTGCTGTTGGTACTCTCAATGTGAAGCGATATTTATGGAAGTAATCATGCAATGATTGCGACGATATTCTCCTATTTCAATGAAGAGTGGGACATTCCAAGGATTCACAACGATTCATATCTATTCTCAAAATCCGAAGCGTCACGGCTTGATTATTCGACAACTATCGTGAGAAAATCTAATCTAAAGCCATGTGATCGACTAGATCAACGGTAATCTGTATATGTCATCTCATGTCAGGAAATGATGCTATGACACCTATGGAAAGAGTCGATATACTCAAGAACTGATTAAACACAGTGAGAAAGAAACTGGCAAAGGGAAAAACAGTTTCCTCAGACCAAGGAGTAGCAACTCAATTTTTATCCACGATATACCAGTTAAGTCATCTCATATCTCCAAGAGAGAGAAAACTTCCAGAGGCAAGGGGCATCTTCGATTACCATGAAGATCTCGGCGGCACATCGCATTAAATGCAAAGCAGCATGATGGCGTATTATTCGGAGCCACGTTAATCCTTTCTTATGCTGCTACATGGTATGCCAGATGACTCAAACAGGCGCTGAGGTCAGCATTCATCTCAATCGTTCAACATCAAGGGTTTAAATCTCAGCCTACGATTTTTACCAAAAGCGATCACCAAAACCCTTAAACCCATCCTGTCATCGCCCTGTTCACCCCACTCCTTGCATGCAAATCAGTCAAACCTTCTAAAATCCCAAACCAAAAATCTCCCAAATCAACAACCTTCCCTCACTAGTTCATGCCAAAAAGGAGAAACCAAATCATGGATATTGACACCTCCGATAATCCAAAAAATATTATTGTCACTGGGGAAACTTCTCAGGACAAACTATTTGCCATAGTTGATAAATCCAGCATTGCTGATCGACAACCTTTGATATCCCAAGTCGTGAAGGGGAAAATTCTGAATTGGAAGAACTTCCTCTCGATCACAGCAAATGAGGCCATTGCTCAAAAAATTGCTGAAAAGCTACGCAAAGAGAAACTGACAAAGTTTCTAACTGCATTTCCTTGAAGATTCAATTCGAATCAGGCCGTCAAATTCTATAAAAATGCCACCTTTAACGATAAGGATGAGACTTTCTTTCTCACTACGGTTGAAGCAAAAAAGATAAGGGTCGATCCTGATCTTATTGGTCAATATCTACATCAACCAAAGGAAGGGGAACATATCACCAGCTATCTCCAACACAATAAAGAAGAATCAAAAGCTCATTGGCTTAAATAGAAAAAGCCCGAGCTGCCCGATCAGTTCAAACCTGCCACCAAAGTGTCCGAACTGAATCCATTCTCCAAGACACTCAGTGAGATTGCATTGAGAATGATTTATTGTGGGATTGGGTCGCTGTCTGAGTTAAGCAGTCCCAAATACTCCCTGATGATGGCACTTGATGATTGCCCTGGAGGAGATTGGGCAACATATATCTTTGGGCGTTTACTGGAGAACGCGAAGAGGAACAAAGATATCCCAATTAAAGGGAAGTTCTCTTCATGTGTGGGGTTAGGAATAAAGGTTGGCTACCTTCTTTAGCGCATCTTGGGATCACAGGATGAAGGAGAAAATCTCATTCCATCCGACTTCATTCCATCGAAAGTTTCAAGACAAAAGGGTAAAGCAGCTGACGGGTTGGACGACATGGAAATAGATGCTGAGACATCTGCAGATCTCAAGACGATTCCATCAGTCCGCACTACTAATCCTACCAAGAAGCCAAAGAAGACAGTGTAGGGTTTGAGTCTACGATGGACAACGCGAGTTGCCATTAATTAATTTCTTGGCAAGGATCGTTCTTAGGATACCAGGAATAAATTTCAATTAAAAAAACCATGCGATCCTATGCATGCTCCTATAAAATTAATTATAGAGGATGGATTTAGGGAATACCTGATTTCACCGTTTGATCTACAGGTCTAGATCAAAGCCAACAACGATGAAATAGATCTGGATCTGAATCTGAAAGCCGGCGATGAACAGTTGTTCCTACATATCTGATCTCCTGGTCTGTTCACTTGCTCCTTGGAAATCTGGTGAGGATTATCTACCAAGTTGGATCCAAGATTTGGAGGAATCGATAAGTTCCTCCCACAGATCAGTCGCCGCCATCTCTCCCTCTATTTTCAATATACTGAAAAATCTCTAACTTGATTTGATGGAGAGAAGGCATATATATAGTGTTAGGGTTTTGAGAAACCCTAACCCTAATGGGCTTGAGCAGTTCATGGGCCAGACCAGGGACCAGATGCAAATAATAAACTGGGCCCTCTTTATTAATTAATCCTTCCTTGTTCAACCCAGAACATAATTAATTAATAAAATATTGTTTTAACCTTCACCACGGTAACAATGCTGACTCGCCCTTTTATTACCACATTATTAGGAACGAGTTGCATCAAACTAACATGATCCACATATTTAAGGTTTTAGACATTCATTAATTAATTTGGCTTATGACAATCAACCACAATTAATTAATCTATCATTTCCTGAGTAATACCACTCACTCCTTTTCACTTATGCCTGAATGAAATAATTCAACCTGCAGGGTTTAGCATAATGAACCTTGTGAGCTCCTTAGGGAATGTCATCATCCTGAAACAGATATGCTTACCTAAACGTCCAGACTAAGCAGGCCACACACAAATTGCCAACACCCAAAATACGGGTATAAGAGTACATGTAAGACTCGCCACCATGGTAAATCAAAGTGTGGTCAATCTGTGTGTGCCCCTTATCCTTCAGTTAGGTTTAAGATCATAGGAAGTATGTTAGGGATCTGGCTCATTCATATGTCAATGAGAATGGCACATCTCACTGTTGATCCCATCAATACATAACTATGTACCGACACATCAAGTAGCTAGGATAAGCCCACTTATGAACCGATGTGTCGCAGGTTAGCCCGACAGCTTATCCAGGGACTGTCTCATTTGTGATACTGTTTATATCTCGCTAGGTCAAACGATTCATATGATCCTCTGTGATCTCCTACACACCATATGATCATACCTATAGGCGAGATAATAGGATATTATGATTCGTTGTATGTTTGTTTCATCAAACAGCGAGTATTGTTGCAGAAACATATATGAAGACCAGTGTACAAAACACTTAATCATATATGCTTTCAGTATACAATCCCAACAATCTCCCACTTATACTTAAAGTATAATACCATTGCTTTATCAAAGTATTAAGTGTGTCTATACTGTCAATCACTCCCACTGCGTTTACGTCACCTCTTGTCATGATTTCTCGTATGATGTGATACCACACATCCTATGTGTTTCACTACCTTGTGAGTCTTAGGTTCCCTTGAGTTTGTCATTGCACCAACATGATCACAATTCTATGTGATTTTATTAGGCAAACTCAGAACATACACCTCTAATGAAGCCGTCAAAGACTCAGCCTTCATATCGGAATATGCAACACACTTCTGTGTTCGATTCCTATAACTCCTCCTCCAAGGCCAACACATAGTTAGAGGTTGATTTCCTTTCCTTATGATCCTCCTGGATATCCGATGCAATTCAACTCACAAGACTCATTCACTAAACAATGTGTCTATCCAGAGTTGAACTGATATCTGTTTAACATGCTTATAGCATTACAGATATCTACCTTCGTTCATTTACGATATAGAAAGACAATAATCTTTCTTGCTATGAACGACACACCACAGAATCAATTTAAGCGACTTTAGATACCTGAACATCCTTTTCTTGTGGCAACACAAGACTTTAACTCAAAAGATGTTCCAAGATCTCATGAGTCCTATTTCTGAATCTGTTCGGATAACCATCCTTTATGCCTGATAATATCTCCACACCGTCTCCGAATGTGAAAATATCATCTACATAATGTGCAAGGAAAACCACGCTTCCGCCGATACATAACTGGTACATGAAACTCTCATTCTCGATAGACAATATCGAAATATCTGTTTCATGACTTTGAAGCTCCCTTAAGTTCATACTTGAACTACCTTGGCTTCCAGACATGATGCTTTGCACATAACTTATCTGGTTGTTGCATACAAATGTCGTCACCTTTTATCAAGGTACCCATTTATGAAATACGGATGACATCATCTATCATCCAGATAATTAGATTCATATGTGCTGTTATGGTTAATAGAATTCGAATGGGTTTAATAGTTGCAACCAATGAGAAAGTCTTGTTGTGAAACATACCTTACTCACTAACCTAGACCTTCGAAAACATGCTAGGTTACCATTCGAGCATTTCTTTCCTTGTGTATCAATCAGTTACTTATAGCTGGTAAGCTATTTGGCAATCACTGATCCTGATACACAACCATAACCTTTACTGATTCATTTCTGAATCCATGACTTGACGTCATTTAACTGCATCGTTTGTCTTAACAGCTTCGTTGCCCTTTAAGGGATAAGTACGATGTTGTTTGTTAAGCTGGTAACAAGTCCAGAGACTGTTACCACGAACTAGTACCGTTAAGCCTGTTAAGGCAACCTCCTACTGCAACGATGCTCATTTTACGTTGTCAGTTAATGGTGCATTAATTTGTGGTTTACCACCTTACACAGGTGACCGTGCAATTAGTACCATACCTTCCAAGGTATGCTCAATATGCCACGGGGTATTTCCTGATAGATTTGATTTATCTTCTCTAAAACGTTAGAGAACAATCTCATATTTGGATTCATGGTTTCATCTTATACAACTTGCTTGTACTTAGGATATACAAAGCAACCATCTTTTTCGTTTACCTGGAATAGCCCACAATACAGTACTATCTTAAACATTTTTCCAAACAATCAGATTCCTATATCAGCTTAACAGCCGAATTACCCAGCATTGCCTTTTTGACAGAGTTAAGGTCTGCTAGGGTATTTAAACTGATTTAGAAGACACTAGATTCAGCAAACACTCAACTGCTTTTGGCGCTATTCCCAAAAACGAAAATTTAGCAAAGCTGGCATAACTTATAAATTTTTAAAGAATCTTATTTTGTTTTACCTACA
The DNA here is from genome assembly GCA_026898455.1 of Plectranthus barbatus. NCBI lineage: Eukaryota > Viridiplantae > Streptophyta > Magnoliopsida > Lamiales > Lamiaceae > Plectranthus > Plectranthus barbatus. The sequence continues at coordinate 26,677 of JAPKLW010000247.1, read as the reverse complement.
CTATCCCAATCGAGGAATAATAGGTGTAGTTAACTGGGATTTAATCCCTTTGCTCTGCTAGATACTGTAAAACACATCACTTAAGATACACCATTATGAATGAACCAAAATGTTTTTACGATCTTGTTTTACTTATTCTCTACCTTAGTCTTGAACGCTCTTGATTAAAGCAAGAGACTAAGACTTGTAGTGAACTAGATAAACATATCCAAATCTTAAATGATCACAGTATCAATGCCTGTTAAGGCAACTGCGGAAGTAGACTCAAACCAGCAAACCAAAGCAAACACGAAATAATCTATAGAGATACAATCGCCTATTAAAAGGCCTGGTTACCATCTTATCCCTCTAAGCAGTTGTCATAAGTACCATTCTTAGGAATACCTGGATTGAATCCATAATTCCATGAATTACCTTAAACTACTTACACTGATGTAACCTATCTCTATAGCTATTATTTAAATTATACCTTAGAACATTTATAGTTTATGTAATCAAGTAATGAAGAGACAACCGTCCATAATAGAACACACTGTTATTCATCATGATAGAAAAACTCTATCTGAATAACTGATAATCCATAGATGAAAATTGTTTATCAAAACAAAGCCAATACCCCTTCAAAAGATCTTGAATTAAAATAGAGTTTTAACATAAACTTATAGCAAATAACTCCAACAGCTTGAGAACGATCTCTAGCTTTTTCCTTAGAGTGGGTAGTTCCGTCATCCTCAAGCATTATCATCAGCTTGATTCTCTGCATAGCGCAGCCAAAACATGATTAGTATTCACAGTAACCACTACTCACTAGGAGCACAAAAACTGATACTAGACATGTAAATGATGACGTACCTTGTCCATTGGTGTTAACACCCGGACAATTTGCTTTCCAGTGTCCTATCTTGCCACAGTGGTAACATTTGCCCTTTCCTTTAACTTTCCCAGCCTTTTTCTTTGGAGCATAAACTCCATTGTTCCCACTAGCAGTTTTTTTGTTCTTATTCCTATCCGTTCTTTTAGGTTTTGCCCGTTTAGGAACAGCAGACCGGCTACCGGAAGAAACTAAAATTGCTTTTTCGGGTTCCATCAGGGACTGTGCTGCCATCAAGTCACTGAGTAACTCATTAAGAGTATACTACTTCTGGTTCATCACAGCATTCAACCTGAAGTTTTCAAAGGACTTGGGAAGAGAGTTTAGTATGATATCAACTTGGGCTTCCGCGTCAATACCACCACCATGCAACGTTAGTTCATCCATGAGGCGAGTCATGGCAACCACATGCTCTCTCACTGAACTGCCTTCAGACATTTTCTTACTCACAATCTCCTTCATGAGATTGAATCTGACAGTTCTGTCCGTTTCCCCATAAGTCGCTGTTAGATTATCCATAATCTCACAGGCCTTATCATAGTGTTGATGCTGCAGCTGCAGTACCTTACTCATAGTGGTCATCATGTAGCATTTCACTACATTATTAGACTTGATCCACTTATTGTAAGAGTTCTGCCTCTCGGCAGTAGCATCAGCAGTTGGGACTGGCGGACAAGGATCAGTATGGACAAACTTGTGTTCTTCCGCAACAAGGGTATAATCTAAATTACATTTCCATTCAAGGAAGTTTGGACCATTGAGAGGATTTTGAGCGAGGATATTAATGACATTATTCATAGACATATCTGAAAACAAATAAGTGAATTAAAGTAAGCACATACTGCGAACAATTGAAACAAATATGCATAGAACCTTTAGATAAAACAATGTAATTTGCTTCCTCCAATTGCCCAAGCTAATTCACTGCAAGCTGCCCCAGCAGACGTTTACAGCAAACGCTCAACCAGACCAAAATAGGTCCTTTAATTTCTTAACATGCCAGGTATCTTAAGCAAAATAAATTAATATTGGAGATCTCAAGACCATGTTCACCTATCCGGAGCAGGGACATCTCAAAAGAGTTATACTCCAAAATAACCACAAGCCTAACTACGGACATTAAAAGGCGATTCGACATACGTACTAGATTAATATCCTTTGTCATCCCACTTAGATTAATCTTAGAGATGAGTGAAAGTTGTCTCAATGCAAGCTGCCCCAGCAGACGTTTGCTCATAGGCTCCCACCTCTCATCTTAAAATAAGTGTTTTATTTGGAAACCTAATCACATTGGAACTGGTGAGGGACCTCTAACGCAAGCTGCCCAAGCAGACGTTTACGCTTCGAGATTCCCCACTACCAATGAGCGGTCGTATTTGTGGAGGTCTAATGATTTTGGTTAGAAAAGAACCAAAATCCAGCTTAGTATTTTAATTCTAAAGGTTTCATGCGCACACATTATTTTATGTTCCCATAAATTATGTCACACCCAAAATTCCATCATAAATTAATATGATCCAGGAATTTATAGACATAATTTAAAACATAAAATAAATCACATAAGACATGCTCAAAAAATTAAATTGCAACATGCTTATAAAATTAAATAATTAAAGCAAATAAGCATGCTTCCTATTCCTAGTGTGCACATAATAAATCACATCAATACGAGAATAAATAAATAAACAAATAAATTCTCGTGGCCCCTCAGATGCGATTACATGATAAATAATTAAATCTCACTATTACAAGATTTAATTCCAATACAGATCTTCAAATCGGGCCTCCGTTGGACTTGAAATCTGATTTGAATTGATTCAAAAGCAATTTGGGCTTCAATTAGGGTTTCAGGTCCAAACAGGACAGCGAAACAATAATTTTCAGACTTTGGGCCGCCTCCGGGCTTAGAAGCCCGATTTTTGGTCCGGGCTGGGAAACCCTAGGTTTTGCAAACCCTAGCCGCCACCTACACAGCTCCCTTCGGCCGCCGCCACCGCCGGAGCACGTCGCCAGCCTTCACTGCCGGCGTCGGTTGTATCACCCGCAGCCACTACCGCGATGAACAGCAGCAGCCGCAAGCAAACCAGTAGACGCACGCGGCTTGCTCCGGCCCTGCTACCTGCATCGCTGACGAACGCAGCAACACCCACCGCCACGCGACTCAGCTGCGTCGCCGCCGCGCGCAACCAGCGCGTAGCTTTGCTGCTCCGCCACCTCATAGAAACACCACCACCACTCACCATTTGCGTCTCCCCTGGCCAACACCGATCCTGCATTGAAACGTAACAGGAAGAAAGTAGCAGGCACGGCCCAACCGCAGGGAAGAGTCCCCGCTGCCGCCACCCGCCTGCTTTGTACGGCTGCCGGACAGTCGCGTGCCTGGAAGCATGCCGGAAGCGTGAGCACAGCAGCCCAGACCTAGGGCGCGGCCCAGCCACAGGGAAAAACCCTACCGCTGCCACCCACGGCCACTGTCATCGCTAACGCCGTCGTCCGCCACCGATGTGGCTGTCGCCGCTAGCGGAGAGTTCTGGTGGTGGAGAGGCTGAACCCTAGGGCTAAAGCATTCTTCCATGTCTATTCTTCGTCCTCCTTTTTCTCGTTCTTCTTCCCGGATCCTAAATTTTTATAGATTTGAAATAAAAGAAAATACAAAAATAGATCTAAATCTATTACATGATCTTCCCTATTAAATCTAACCACGATTTTCTCGTGGTTAAAAATAGATCCAAAAATGAGAAGGCCACGAGAACAAAAACATCCACGACAATTTAAATCCATCCATGAACATACATATTTATTTAATCTCAATCTGTTCAAGATAGAGCCAAAGAACATGAACCTCGCTCTGATACCAATTGTAGGGTTTGAGTCTACGATGGACAACGCGAGTTGCCATTAATTAATTTCTTGCCAAGGATCGTTCTTAGGTTACCAGGAATAAATTTCAATTAAATAAACCATGCGATCCTATGCATGCTCCTACAAAATTAATTGCAGAGGATGGATTTAGGGAATACCTGATTTCACCGTTTGATCTACAGGTCTAGATTGGAGCCAACAACGATGAAATAGATCTGGATCTGAATCTGAAAGCCGACGATGAACAGTTGTTACTACAGATCTGATCTTCTGATCTGTTCCCTAGCTCCTTGGAAATCTGGTGAGGATTATCTATCAAGTTGGATCCGAGATCTGTAGGAATCGATCAGTTACTCCCACAGATCAGCCGCCGCCATCTCTCCCTCTATTTTCAATATACTGAAAAATCTCTAACTTGATCTGATGGAGAGAAGACATATATATAGTGTTAGGGTTTTGAAAAACCCTAACCCTAATGGGCTTGAGCAGTTAGTGGGCCAGACCAGGAACCAGATGCATATAATAAAGTGGGCCCTCTTTATTAATTAGTCCTTCCTTGTTCAATCCAGAACATAATTAATTAATCAAACATTGGTTTAACCTTCACCACGGTAACAATGCTGACTCGCCCCTTTATTACCACGTTATTAGGAACGGGTTGCACCAAACTGACATGATCCACAAATTTAAGGTTTTAGACATTCAATAATTAATTTGGCTTATGTCAATCAACCACAATTAATTAATCTCTTATTTCCTGAGTAATACCACTCACTCATTTTCACTTATGTCTGAATTAAATAATTCAACCTGCAGGGTTTAGCATAATGAAACTTGTGAGCTCCTCAGGGAATATCACCATCCTGAAACGGATATGCTTACCTAAACGTCCAGACTAAGCAGGCCACACACAAATTGCTAACACCCAAAATACGGGTATAAGAGTACATATAAGACTCGCCACCATGTTAAATCAAAGTGTGGTCAATCTGTGTGTGCCCCTTATCCTTCAGTTAGGTTTAAGATCATAGGAAGTATGTTAGGGATCTGGCTCATTCATATGTCAATGAGAATGGCACATCCCACTGTTGATCCCATCAATACATAACTATGTACCGACACATCAAGTAGCTAGGATAAGCCCACTTATGAACCGATGTATCGTAGCTTAGACCGACAGCCTATCCAGGGACTATCTCAGTAGTGATACTGTTTATATCTCGCTAGGTCAAACGATTCATATGATCCTCTGTGATCTCCTACACACCATATGATCATCCCTATAGGCGAGATAATATGATATTATGGTTCGTTGTATGTTTGTTTCATCAGACAACGAGTATTATTGCAGCAACATATATGAAGACCAGTGTACAAAACACTTAATCATAGATGCTTTCAGTATACAATCCCAACAGACAGGCCCTCCCGCTCCAAAGCCTGCACAAAAGAGAGTTAGAAAGAAGCAAAAACAGATAGCTCATAGTTCAGAAGAAGGCCCACAACAAGATAATCAACAAATTGTTGATCAGCCAGATCATGCATAGAAAAAGAATACAAATAAAGACAAATCAAATCAGTTGTCAAGGAGCTAACTTTTGACGCTACACTTGGAGGAGGAGGTCCAGCTTCCAATCCTGGCGAAGAAGTTCCAAACAAAGAGCGAGCAAGCCCTGCAGCGATGGACGCCTCCTCATCCTCCAGTTCTGAGCGGACTACTCCACTTCATCAAGAGTTGGAGAAGGATGAAAATATACCCATATTAGATTTAAGGGGAACTGATTACTTAGATGCTCCTCAGGTGATTACCTCCAGCACAGTGACATCGAAGTTAGAAATCATCCGAACAAAGATAGCTGAATATCACATAGCTCTCCAACAACTGGACAACCAGCGTCAAGAACTTGATGACCGGCAACAAGAAATAAATACTCAACGAAGGAATCTAGAAAACAATGAACAAATGTTCAAAAGCCATCTATTTCAATTACAAAACGAAGAGGAATCAGCAACTACTGAACTTCAAAGGATTTAAGAAGCCGAGGCTGCTGAGATAAAAAGAAAGAAGGCAGAGGCTGCTGAACTCAAAAGAAAAGAAGCAGAAGCAGCAACAGAGCTTAAGCGAAAACAAGAGGCAGAAGAAGCAGAGCTCAAAAGAAAGGAGGCTGAAGCTGCCGAGCTAAAGAGACAGGAGGCAGCAGCCGCTGAGCTCAAAAGGAAAGAAGAAGAAGTTGTAACTATTGAAACTCTTCAAAAAATAGCTGAGGCTGCTGCCGAAAGAGCTAGTCATGAGACAACACCAATTCAAGCTCCACCTCAGCTTTAGACTTCCACTGCAACCTCTTAGAGTCATCCCAATGACGAATCTAGGGTGCTGACCATGTTTGAAGGAATCTAGTCTCCGAATCCAGTCTCTGTTACAATAGGCATTCTACCCTATAATGCTCTGAAACAAGAGATGAATCTTCAGCTGAATCAGCATCTAGCTCTTGTGTTTGATATTTTCAAAAATGGGGAGAGAGAGACAAGAGGCGTCGATGAAGCTGTAGTTGGCTGAAATAGAGAACAAGCAAAAACAGGAACATAGGATGCAAGAAGAAGAGCACAAGATGCGGGATGATCAGGTCACAAGGTGTTGGGAAAATATTCATGAACTATCCTTAGGAGTACATTGTAAAAGGTTTTGTTGGATCAAACCTTAGTAGATGGTCGATCATTGTTGAACCTTAGCATAGCTTAGCAACTTATGTAATGTCCTGTATAGGGTGAATATTGAGTTGTAATAGAATAGGTTGCTTGAAACACTCTCAGCAAACATCAGAAAATGTTAAAGAGGAAGAAAGCTAGTGATATCAGAATGCTGAGGAATCAGCATTTGATAACACGTCACAGATTGCTAAAGGTGTTAGCAATCCGAAGTCAAAGTAGCAGAAGAGCATTTGTTGCGCATCAAATCCAGCAGTATGCTGAAAGATATCCAGAATCCCGTTCCAGAAAAGGCTCAGCAAAGCAAATCTCAACAACTGCTACACCGCCATTCTGACCAACGCGCGAAGACTAGACCTGTAAGAAGTAGGTCAGAAAAGCCTGTACGGAGATAGAAAAGTTGGTAAAAAGCTACCTGCAATTAAGATGAAAGATCCATTGTGTCTGAACGGAACTGCCGACTCAAGTTTCGAATAGCCAACTATAAAAGGCAAGTCAAAGGAAGATACAAATGCTGCTCACTCTCTAACACAAATACACGTACGAAAGATTCCAAAAAGTGGCAAAAATCTTGAGAGCAGTTCAGTTGAAAGGCATAATACAGAGACATCGAAAAGTCTTCAACATCTTGAGTGTCTCACTATACATCTGACACTCATCTGAGAGATTCTTTAGTTGATTCAAGAATCTTCAATCTTTGGGATCACTTTTCTTATAGAAAGTATCCAACAATCAATTTCTCGAGAAGAAATTGATTAGGACGGGCACTGAAGCCGAAAAAGAAGGACAGTTTGGAAGGAACTTTAAACTCTTCCACAGGTGGTAAAGCGAGTTTTACGAAGGTGCGCCCTTGACTCAGCCAGAGCCACACTTGAGAGGTTTGGAGTATCGGAAGATAGCCGTGAAGTAGACAGACCAAACGTCGGCTGCCTACTTTACAGGAAAGGCAATTCTTTGTACACCGTATACTTTATAAGTGAAACTCTTAGCGATTCGGCTAAGGAGTGGACATAGATCATTTGATCGAGCAACTATAAACCTTGTGTTCTCTTGCTGGTTACTGTTCTATTACTTTACTACTACGGTGATTTAAACCTAGCAACAAAGTTGCTAGAGTATAACTGCAAGAAGAAACTTAAGCGAACTTGAACAAAAACCCTAAGTTGAGAATAATCTAAATACAAGTAAACGCTACTTTATTCCACTGCATTTCGTGTGTATATCTTATCTCTACTACAACGACTCTGATCTCGGGGACCAACAAGTGGTATCAGAGCTAGGAGGTTGAAAAACCGACTGTTCTGAGTCGCTTAGGACCTAGATCCTAGTTTTTCTTGCGTTTCTTGTATCTGTGTCTTACATAGCTCAGGTAAAGGCGGAAATAATCAAAATGATGAATCACGCTCTTCCAAAGTACAACAAGGATGGATTTGAAACCTGGAAAAAGAAGGCCATGATCCAGTTGCAGAGCATTCATCCAGAGATGAGGGACATTCTCACGGTTGGTCTTATAGAGATCCTGAAGGTTAACACTGCACCACCTGGACCCGCTGGTGGTCCACCCAGACCTGAGATGGTGAAGAAACCCTACGAGGAATGGACTCTTAAAGACAAAAAAAGAGGCCAGCTGGAGTTTATCGCCATGAAACTAATCATGGATTGTCTATCTCCTCTGATGTCTGACAAAGCTCTAGACTACAACACAGCAAAAGAGACGTGGGAGTACGTCTGTGAAGTTTCTCAGGAGACGGAACAAATGAAGCAAAATAAGCTACAAGTAGCAGTAGACAAGTACGAATCCTTCGCCATGGTTCCTGGTGAAACCATTCAACTGATGGACGAAAGATTCAACACAATCATAGGAGAACTCAAAAATGTCGGCAAAACATATGAAAAAGGGGAAATGAACAACAAAATTATATCCAAGCTCTATCCCAGAAGTGATTGGTTTGTTAAGATGACGAGCTTAAGTGAAAAGGATCTGAGCAACATGTCTACCGCTGAAGTTTTCTCTCATTAAAGGCACATGAATTCATTATTCAGCAGTCGAAGAAGAATGAAGCTGCACACCCAAATGCAACAAGTGCTGGAACTCAAGAGGACGTAGCATACTTCATCAAAAAGGACAGAAACAAATGGAAATCTCCTAGGAAACTGTTCTATAATCAGGAGAGATCAACACCAACAACACCGACAAAGGAGACTCCCTCAACTTCTAACTCAAATAGTGAAAATCAAAAGATAGACGAGTTGGAGGAGCAGATGAAGAAGATACAGAAAATGATTTCAGAAGCAAAGGCCGAAAAGGAGGCAAAAGCAACCTCGATACAACATCCTACCGAGAAAAAGATAAGGACATGTTTTGAATGCAAATCCCCTGATCACTTGAAGCATGATTGTCCAAAAGTAAGTCATGAAGAAAGAGAACGTTTGCGGCAAAGATTTGAAAGACGAGTTGTTCGAGCTGTGATAAAGGCGTTACTTACGCGGATAGAAGTCCTAGATATTCATGACAATGAAGATGAATATTACCCCATTGACGAGGAAGAGGAAGCCTTGATGGTCTTCATGGCAAGAATCGTTGAGAATGGTGATCCATCTGCTAATGCTGAGCAACCTTCCAAATCGGCCCTAGTAGCCGACAATCAAGAGGATCAGGATTCAAGTGCGAAGACATCAGGCATGTCAAATGAGTGGATCCTAGACAGTGGTTGTTCTGCGCATATGAGAGGAGACGAAGACCTGTTCTCAGATATTCAGAAATCATATGGTCCTTCTGTCGTGTTCGGAGATAACAACAAAGAAAGAGTACTTGGCAGAGGATATATAGAGCGCAATGGGCTAAGGATTGTCAACATGGCTCTCGTATCAAACCTCAAACATAATTTACTAAGCATAAGTCAACTATGCGAAAACGGGTACACAGTATCTTTTATTCATTCAGGTTGTTCTATAGCTGACAATGCTACAGGAGAAGTAAAACTTTGAGGAATCCGGAAAGGAGGTCTTTATGTTGTCGATTGGCAAAGTGGCCAACAACATTCATGCTTTCTAGCTCTGAGAAAAGAAGAAACCACATGGCTATGGCACAAAAGGTTAAATCATTTGAATTTTAAAATCATTAACCATATTGCCAGAAACAAGCTTGTCGCAGGTCTACCTGATGACAACACATTTCGTAAGGAAGGAGTATGCAAAGCCCGTCAACAAGGGAAGCAGACCAAAGCTTCGTTCCACTCCAACCCAGAGAAAAATACCTCAAGCAGGATTCTTGAATTATTGCACATGGACCTATTTGGACCAGTCACTCCACCCTCTGTAAGTAAAAAGATACATACTTTAGTGGTAGTTGATGACTATTCTAGGTACACATGGGTTCGCCTGCTTAAAGCCAAAGATGAGGTTAAAATCATCCTACCCGAGTTAATTCTTAAGGAGCAAAATAGTAAAGAGGTTACTGTGAAGAGGATCCGATCTGACAATGGAACCGAAATTTGCAATGGAATCCTCATAGATTTCTGCGCAGAAGTTGGTATAAATCATGAGAGGTCCACTGCTAGGACTCCTCAGCAGAATGGTCTAGCAGAAAGAAGGAATCGAACACCGAAAGAAACAGTGCGATCTATGATAGCCGATGCTGATTTACCTGCTAAGTATTGGGGAGAAGCGGTGATGACGGCCTGCTATACGCAGAACAGAAGTTCCATTAACGGCCGATTCAACAAGACTCCCTACAAAGTATATAACGGTCGTAAGCCTAATTTAGATTATCTACGTGCTTTTGGTGCAACATGTTATATCCATAATAATGGAAAGTCGAAACTAAACACTTTTTCACCTAAGTCAGATGAGGGTGTACTTCTTGGATATTGTCACCCTACTCACAAAGGTTATAGAGTGTTAAATAAGACTACTGGAATTGTGGAAATAACATGCAATGTTATTTTTGATGAATCTACTTTAGTGCGCAGAGCTATAAAAGAGATGAAGGAAACCAATCATGAGACTAATGATGTCAATGGTCAATCGATTCTGAACTCTTTCGAAAACTTACAAATTGACCCGACTAAGTCTATGAATGATTGTGATCCAATCCAGACGAGCTCAACAGGTGACCAAACTGCTGACCAGGTCAGTGATGCCAATGTTCATGTTGAGGCCAATCCTCAAAAGGATATCTTTAATCTTCTTGATGATTCAGATGTGGAGATTTCAAATTCTCCTACCGTTGTTGAAGAAGTAGGTGCTACTGAAGATCTTGGTAGAGGAGCTGCTGAGGTACCTGCTGAAGAAGAAGCTCCAGACCATGACGTTCCTATAGCAGAAGCTCCTGTTGCTGAAGGAATTCCTGCTACTGAAGAACAAATTACTAACACTCCAGATGCTGAGGATTAAATGAATGATGTAGAGAATACCGATAATCAAAACGGAGAAGGAAATGCTGGATAACCTATCAGACCAGCATGGCTGCGTGCTCATTCTCTAGAAGATGTTCTCGGAGGTATAAATGATCCTATTCTTACAAGACAAGGGTCCGCAATGTTTTCTTGCTATCTATCAAGTGAGGAACCAACTAAAGTTGAGGATGCTCTTCGCGATCCAGACTGGGCAAATGCTTTGCAAGAGGAGCTTGTTGAATTCTCTCGCAATCACGTATGGGATATGGTAGATAGACCATAACATCAGAATGTCATTGGCACCAAATGGGTATTCAAGAACAAGAAGAACAAATTAGGCGTGGTGGTGAGAAATAAAGCACGCCTTGTAGCCAAAGGATATAAATAGTGTGAGGGCATTGACTATGATGAGACGTTTGCTCCAGTAGCCAGATTGGAAGCAATAAGGTTATTTCTTGCATATGCTGCACATCATGAATTCTCAGTCATGCAAATGGACGTCAAAAGTGCATTCCTAAATGGCGAGCTCAAAGAGGAAGTCTATGTTGAGCAACCCCCAGGATTTGAGAATAGAAACCAAGTCTATAAGCTAAGAAAAGCTTTGTATGGCCTGAAGCAAGCGCCACGAGCATGGTACGAAACATTATCTAAGTTTCTGCTCGACAATGGTTTCAAAAAGGGAAGGATTGATCAAACACTCTTTCGTATTAAAGATAAAGGAAGCATCCTACTTGTGCAAATCTATGTTGATGATATCATTTTTGGCTCAAAGAATCAAGATCTCTGTGATAAATTCTCCAAGCTAATGATGAGCAACTTTCAAATGAGTGTGATGGGAAAGATGTCCTACTTCCTTGGACTTCAAGTTCAACAATCCAATGAAGGAATTTTCATTCACCAAAGAAAATACACGCGAGATCTGATTGCTAAGTACTATCCAGAAAGAACCAAGAGCTTAAGGATTCCCATCAGCAATGCGAGCATTGTTGGGAATTATCCCTAGAAACTCCCTTAGGACTTATTTGTAAAAGGTTTTGTTGGATCAAACCTTATCTAGTTGGTCGATAATTTGCTGAAATCTAGAGAGTCTAAAACAACTTGTAAAGTCCTGTATAAGTTGAACATCGAGTTGTAATAGACTAGTGTGCTAAGAAGAATCCCTAGCAGACACAAAGCAAATGTTATCAGCATTCAACGCACAATCTGCTAGAGAAACAAGCCAACAAAGGATCACTAGCAAATGGCTGAAAGCACGTCTGACAGAATGCTAAGGTGTTAGCATTCGAACCTTTCAGCATCGAAGTAAAGAATCTGAAACAAAAGAAGTCAAAGGATCGAAGGCAGTAAAAGACTTCAGCAACTTTCAAAGGTCGAGATGCAAAAGCTGAAGACGGACTGCCACACTGATAAAAAGGACATACAAAGGACGAGACTTTCCCTAAGTAGTTTGGAAAGTACATCTCTACTCAAAAAGCGCTCTACCAAGTTAATCCACTCTTGGACAAAGAAGCCGTTGTGTCTAACGGGTATGGAGATTCAAGTTTTGAATCTCCAACTATAAAAGACAGATTCAAGAACTAGATAGAGAGCTGCTTTTACAAAAACTGCTTTTACTACTTTGATAACCGCTTCAATCATATTCAAGTGTGAGATTCCTTTGACGAAGCAAAAAAAAAAAGAAAAAGTAGTCAGTTGAGAGTTCGTGATAAAGAACACAGTAAAAGCCCTCAACTACCAAGAGTGTCTTCACATTCAATATCTGACACTCAACCTTGAAGATTCTTGAACATCTGTTAAGAATCTTCAATCATTGAGATAATCTCTTTACTAGGAGTATCCAACAGTCGAACACCTGAAAAGGTTAAGACTAGAACGGGCGTCTAGCCATACTCAAGGAAAATCAGGAAGTATCTATTTCTTCCATATCAGGCAAGGCAGGAGTTTCGAAGGTGTGCCCTTGACCCCCAGCCAAACCTTACCGGAGAAGTGCAGACTCACGGAGGATAGCTGTCAAGTAGCCAGGCCGAAAGCTCACTGCCTACTTAACTGGAAAGGCGATTCCTTGTAATCTGTATACTTTTCTAGTGAAATTCTTAGCGTTTCGGCTAAGGAGTGGACGTAGATCTATTTGATCGAACCACTATAAATCTTGTGTGTGTTCACTGTTTTATTAATTTATTGCTCAGAGATCTATTTGAAACCTAGCAACGGAGTTGCTAGAGTATATCTGAACACGAACTAAAGTCATAACTTGAGCTAACTAATTTTGGGAAAATAATATTAAGTGCAAGAAACGTAAAACATATTCCGCTGCATTTCGTGTTAACTTATCAACACGACGACTCTGACATTAAGGGACCAACAAGTATAACAGATCTTGAGAAAGAATGAGAAGCAGTGAATCCTACTTTATATCGAGGGATCATTGGATCTCTGCTATATCTTACAGCTAGCAGACCAGAAATCTCATATGCTGTAGGACTATGTGCTAGATATCAATATCAACCTAACAAAATGCATCTCGACACAGCAAGGCGAATTATCAGATATTTGAAGTGCACAGAAGGCTTAGGAATTTGGTATCCAAGAGCAGACAGTCTAGCTCTGAGTGGTTATTCAGATTTTGATTTTGGAGGATGCAAAATTGATAGGAAAAGCACCAGCGGCACATGTCAATTCCTTGGACATAAGTTGATCAGCTTGTTCAGCAAAAAGCAGCACTCGGTAGCAACATCAACCACCGAACCAGAGTATTTAGCGGCTGCTAGCTGCTGTCAGCAAATTCTGTGGATTCGACAACAACTTCAGGATTATGACATTTCTCATGAATGTGTACCAATCTACTGTGATAACAACAGTGCTATGTGCATCACAAAGAATCCAGTACATCATTCCAGAACTAAACATATTGATATCCGACATCACTTTATCCGTGATCATCAAGAAAAGAAGGACATTCATATTCAACGTATATGCACGGAGGATCAAATAGCAGACATCTTTACTAAATCTCTAGCAGAAACAAGATTCAAAGAATTATGCATCAAATTAGGCCTGATGGAATTAGACGTTGTTGTGGATGAATGAGATGCTAGTCTAATTCTTTCTAGTTCTCGTAGATTTCTCTTTATTATCTTCAGCATACGATGAAAGTCTGTGCTAAATGAAGTCTGATAAGATGATGACAAATGTCAAATACACATCTAAACAGTCAGCAGATAGATTGTGTCTGCTCAGCAGAATACATGAACATGCATTGAAAAAATGAACTTCATTACATATTCAAAAGGAAGACTATTACATCATCAGTCAAAAGTCAACAAAACAGAAATAGAAAACAGGCCTACTACAGAGTTCTTTTTTCTTAAGAAAGGAGGCACAGGCTTGTAGGGATAGAAATCAGCTCCCTGAAGGTTGGATGGTCCTTCAGAAATCTCTGGAAAATAATTTTCCATCAACCAGCTGAGCTGCATTCCATTCTGAAGTGGCACAAAAGGATGAAGCTTGACGCTTTCCCAGACATTCTTGAAGAAAATATTGGCCCAGTCCACAGAGGCAGCATCATCCATAGCCATCATTACCTGCCACACATCCCTTGAAAAACAGAGGTCGTACGGCTCCTCTCCAAGCAGAATACCATGGGAAATGCGGAACATCACCCAATATGAGGTCTGAAGACTAGAAGCTGGAATATCAGGGCTGAACTCAAAACGAGGAGAATGACGCCATCTCTCCCATGCCAACCATTCTGGAGCCACCTCTGCTCCAAGATAGTCCCGCACAGACAACGGACCTCAAGGAAGCCCGAAATCCACTGCAAAGGTGTCAGGGGTCCAATGGACAAGCTTACAATGGAACACCCCGTAAATTGCATTCGGCTCGACATGGCAATCACCAAGGAAATCTTTCAAAACTTCCTCGTGGAAACGATGAGGAGTGGCACATGCAAACTGTGAAAGACCCCCCCCCCCCACTGCAATGCGGCCATGAATTTCACTGCCACATCATAATCATCCACATAGTATCCATCCAGACTAGGCTCATCAAGAATCAAGTTGCGCCTGATCTCTAAGGTTCTTGGTGGAGAATCCATTAATGGAGAAGGGAACTTGTTTTTCTTTTGGAAGGAAAGATTGCAATTATGAGTCAAGTAAGGATGAAAATTGCGTTGTCTGGATAATCTTGAATGAGGACATTTATAGAGAAATTGCTAATTATGACGGGAAGAAAGAGAAAAAACTGTCTGAAGATCACAATGATTCGTCTCTTCGAATACGGAACGTCGCGAGTAAAGGAATCGACGTGTTTGCATGGAGAGTCAAATCATTTCAGCAGTATTAAGTAAGGGTCATTGAAAGGTTCGAGGATCTCATCATCATTATGATTTTTGAACAGAGTCTACAGAGACTCAGCAGAGCTTCGAAAGATGCTGACGAATCTCGTGAAAGGTTAGCAGATTCTTTTGTGAATATGGGTGCTGAGACTCACTATCACCTATTCGCATCCTTGGACGGCTGCTAGGTCAGAAGCAACAGCATATTCGGAATCAAGGCGGGATGGCTCTAAATTCAAACTTGATGGGACCCGATAAGGCGCATTTAATGTACGCAAACGGCAGCATCAACTGAGGAAATGCCACGTCAGACGCACTTGAGTGTTTCTTGGAGCATGTGAAGCAATATGGAAAGACGCGTTCATTATGAACCGTTGATCTAATCCGTTGCAGACTTTACCTCAATCGTTAGATCTCACATTCCAAAGTCTAACCCGACTTTGCTCTGATCACTGTTCATTCTTTTTTCAAAATCCAGAGCAAAATTCCCAATTTCAAAATCTCCAAATTCTTCGAGATTACTCAAAATTCTTTTTCAGAGACATGGCCTCCGACTCCAAAGCCTCATCACAAAAACCCACTTCCCATAAACATCGTTCTAACACCAGTGAAACCCCTCTCTTCAAATTTCCACCAAATTCTGACGAAGCTTTGCATGCGTGACATGCACCAGGTTTTACTGGTATTCTAAAGAAGGAAGATGTTGATGATTCAATATCATATGGGCAACTAGTTATGATGGCCCGGAAGAAATCGCAGACCGGCCACACAAAGGAGCAAAGGCATTTAGCTCAAATTATGAAGGATCGTATGTTGTACAAACATCTTGCTGCTGAACATATCCCGAATTGGATAATGGATATCCTTGACAGTGAACAGGTAATTCAATACTTATTCGCTGAACCCATGCATTTTCATCCGCATATGGTCTCTGAATTCTATGCCAGAGCAGTAATGAGTAAGGATGGAAAATCCTTTAAAACCTGTGTTTATGGAAGCATCATTGAAGTGAATGCCGACTTTCTTGCTAAGACTTTTGGTCTTCAAAATAAGGGGGAACGTATATCCCAATACAAAGTAACAGATTATGATGAGATGGAACGGCGTTGGAATTTGTGGAAGAAGCCTGAGAAAATGAAGGATAGGAAAGGTCAACTAATTTCATTCAAGGCTGCCACCCCCATTAACGCTCTAAAGGATGAGTTTAAAACTCTTGCTGAATTGGTAATCAAGACGTTTCAATGTGATGCTGGATCATATTCTGAGCTCTCAGCTAAGAAATATGCAGTGATGATGGCTCTCACGGACAGAGTAAAGGGCAATGGGGCAGAATTTTTCTTCGAACGTTGGGCATAGCACGCCAGGAAGAATGATCACATGTCTGTAGATGGAACATTCTCATCGAATGTTAACTTTGGATTGAAAATAAGCAAATTTCTGGAGATAGTCATACACCCCACGAAGATTGATCAAGGCGTGAAGTTACTTCCCACTGATTTTATTCCTGTAACAAGGAAGGAAGCCAACACTCTTCACTACAAGAAACCAAAAAGGTTGACTGGAAAGTCCAATGTCGACAAAGATAAGCCTACTTCAAATGAGGAAGTCGACGAACGATCGTTAGGACACTAGGTGCTGCAGACGGCATCACCAGTCACTACTGGAGAAATAGCGGTACTGACTAAGAACGTTGAAACAGAGCAGTGTTTTCAGCAACTTGAGGACATTGTAACTCTCGGTGATATGCCTACTGAAAGGATAGAAGAGATTATGGAAAAGAAAGCAGCGGAACAGCCACCGCTCGTGATTGGTCAACTAGCTCTTCCAATTTCATCTGAACAACAAACAGGGGTTGTGCCAATAGAGAAAAGGAGATCTACTCGTCAACGACTGTTCAAAATTGTTGAACTTCAGGAAATTGAAGAAGCCAAGAAGAAAATAGCTACTGATCAAGCTGCTGCTGCTAAGGAAAAGGAGATTGACCCACCCTTGTCCTCTAAAAGTTTTGAGGATCGTGTCAAAGGCATACGTGAAACTAAAAGAGAACGTGACACTGCAAAGAAAGCACAGGAAACTAAAAAATACAGAAAGTAGATAGAAAGAATAATGTTTGAAGGAAGAGATTTGAATTTCGAACAGATAAAGCAATCTCACGACGAGCGACAGGCTCAAAAGAAGATTGTTAATGCAACATCAAATAAGGAAGCTGCTGAAGAATTGAGCAGAGCAGCAAAGAAAGGCAAGACAACAGTAGACTCTACTCAGAAAGGGAAAGAGGTGGAGATTCTTGTTGAAGTAAGTAAAACTGCCGAAATAACACCTGAAGAAGACGGCATGACTAACGCAGAGCTAGCTAAGATGATCCACTCCGGCGCTTTCAATGCTAAGGAACACTCCACAGGCAAACAGGTTCAGATTCGTGAACCAACCGACGAACCCCATAAAGGCGATAGTTCAGAGGAGGATGTACCACATAACGCAACAGATGCTATACCTCCCAGGGATAAGGATATAGGGTCGTCAGGAACCACAAAGGAGATCGCAGACATGAACATGTCTGCTGAAGAGCCTGCTGGTGAGGAAAATGTTGTTGAGTCTGGAAAGGAACCGTCCGCTGAGGAAATGACTGATACAATTGCTGAAGATTCTAATGTAGCTGAAGTAATCATGACGGACACTGCTGAAGAAGTCCATGTTGCTGAGGAGTTAACAGCCGCTGCTGATAATGAGGATCACGCAGACGATACGATGGAACAGGACGTCTCCTCTGTTGAATTCTTGAATGAGTCCACCTGCTCATCAGAATCTAATTCTGAGGGGGAATCTAATGAGGTATTTGATGCCAAAACTCTTAGAAAATGCCCCACCTTGAGGAACGAACAACTGAGGATACCATTTAATGGATTACCTGGCAAACTCTTCCGCTCTAGAAGAGTAGCTCAAAGGTGCGCATCTGTCTCGCTTGAAGATGATTCCAATGCCGATCTCCGAGATTGGAGTGATGAAATCTTAGCATTTGTGGATTAATAGGTCAATAGGGACATTACCGGGGTCTTCTATGTTGAAATTGATGAAGGAACAGACGAAGGCAAGGTGCTTGGTAAACAATTCCGACGATGGAAAACATATGATTACATTATGCATGAACTTTGTTTTGAAGAAAGGATGATTATCATTTCAAGGAAAGGCCTCAATTTCTAGCATTCCGAAGAATTATGGGCAAATGAATGGATGGATCAGCTCTCCTGCACAAAACAGTATACCGATCAACAGGTGATTGCAAGACTGAAAGCCATCCGTGCCCACAGAAAATTCTCCGCATTCCAGTCGTTGCCCCGATCACAGTTTGCTCCAGATAAGAAGTCTATAGCACATATACAGCTAACCAAAAGATAAAGGGCTGCAATGGATGCTTATCAGAAAAGAAAAGTTGCTTATGAGGAGAAGTTGCGAGTTAGAAGCCTAGAACTAGCCGCTCTTGAACAGGCGAAGGAAGAAGAGGCTAAGAGACAGGACTATCTCAAAATTATTAATTTTCAGAAACACTATTCTAGAGTTGCTATCTCACTTCAAGCTTCTGAAGCTCAAGGTTCTGCTTCAAATCCCGATCAGGATATAGTGAGTGATTCAGTGGAAGTGGATACCAATGTGGTTACTGAAGCTACCACCCAAAGAATTGAAGTCGCTGTCCTAGAATCTGCGATCATAACAGTGGAAGGAGAAGTTGGTGAAATTACTATCACAACAAACGCGAATGAAATGGTTATTTCCAACATTCCCATTGCTGTTGAACCGGTACAAGTGAGTTTTCAATCTCTTGTCAACATAGTCCACAACGCGACATTCAGCAAGCCAGATTCAATGAAGAAGTCCTAAAAGAGGTTGCTGATGTACGAGGAGCAATCTCCGAAGTTAAAACCTCTATCTATGAGGTTCAGCAAAAGGTTGGTCAAGTTACTGAAAAGATCACACATGTGGAAGAAACCGTCTCTACGGTGCAAACGAATGTGGTGACTCTCCACGTAGATCTTGATACACAAAAGTCTTTCTCCACTTCTGTTTTGGATGCACTCAAAGAGGGGGAAAAAAGAAAGATTGTTGAACAAGCAAGGGTGAAAGCAGAGGAAGCTGAGCTGTTGCGGAAAGAAAAAGAGTTTGAACGTACAATGATGGAACGAAGGATGAAGCTAGAAGAACAACAAAGAGCAGAACAACGAGCACGTATCAAACAGATGGAGAAACTTATGGCCATAACAATGAAGAAGGTGGAATCTCTTGAGAAGCCAAAACCTCAACCAGACACCAAGAACTAAGGTCACCCTCATATGTCACTATTTTTTTTGCCGTGATTCTGAGAACTGATTTCATTGAACTTGTAATTGCAAAATCATATATGAAATCACTAGAATCATGACAAAATCTTACTGTCTAAATTCTGATTTTCCGAGTGCATACAATAGTTGAAATACACTCTCTGTGTATTCAACGAATCAGAATCTGGAAGATAGGCCAAAAATGTTTGCTGAATGATTTACTTGTAATATTTTAAGGAGAATCGTACTTAAAATAGAAGATTTTTGCTAAGGACTTAAAGCAAGTAAGATTCTGAGATAGTTTGTCTAGAAATTTCCTTGTAACTCAGAATTTTTCGATGCTAAAAATCCTTAGTAAGCTTTGATCGCACCAAAAAGAGGGAAATTGTTCGGAAAATGTTCCTGAACTATCCTTAGGAGTACATTGTAAGAGGTTTTGTTGGATCAAACCTTAGTAGATGGTCGATCATTGCTGAATCTTAGCATAGCTTAGCAACTTATGTAATGTCCTGTATAGGGTGAATATTGAGTTGTAATAGAATAGGTTGCTTGAAACACTCTCAGCAAACTTCAGAAAAAGCTAAAGAGGAAGAAAGCTAGTGATAGCCGAATGCTGAGGAATCAGCATTTGATAACACGTCACAGATTGCTAAAGGCGTTAGCAATCCGAAGTCAAAGTAGCAGAAGAGCATTTGCTGCACATCAAATCCAGCAGTATGCTGAAAGATATCCAGCATCCTGTTCAAGAAAAAGCTCAGCAAAGCAAATCTCAACAACTGCTACACCGCCATTCTGACCAACGCGCGAAGACTAGACTTGTCAGAAGTAGGTCGGAAAAGCCTGTACGGAGACAGAAAAGTTGGTAAAAAGCTACCTGCAATTAAGATGAAAGATCCATTGTGTCTGAACGGAACTGCCGACTCAAGTTTCGAATAGCCAACTATAAAAGGCAAGTCAAAGGAAGATAAAAATGCTGCTCACTCTCTAACGCAAATACACGTACGAAAGATTCCAAAAAGTGGCAAATATCTTGAGAGCAGTTCAGTTGAAAGGCATAATACAGAGACATCGAAAAGCCTTCAACATCTTGAGTGTCTCACTATACATCTGACACTCATCTGAGAGATTCTTGAGTTGATTCAAGAATCTTCAATCTTTGGGATCACTTTCCTTATAGAAAGTATCCAGCAGTCAATTTCTCGAGAAGGAATTGATTAGGACGGGCACTGAAGCCGAAAAAGAAAGACAGTTCGGAAGGAACTTTAAACTCTTCCACAGGTGGTAAAAGCGAGTTTTACGAAGGTGCGCCCTTGACTCAGCCAGAGCCACACCTGAGAGGTTCGGAGTATCGGAAGATAGTCGTGAAGTAGACAGACCAAACGTCGGCTGCCTGCTTTACAGGGAGAGGCAATTCTTTGTACACCGTATACTTTCTTAGTGAAACTCTTAGCGATTCGGCTAAGGAGTGGACGTAGATCATTTGATCGAACCACTATAAACCTTGTGTTCTCTTGTTGGTTACTGTTCTATTACTTTACTACTACGGTGATTTAAACCTAGCAACGAAGTTGCTAGAGTATAAGTGCAAGAAGAAACTTAAGCGAACTTGAACAAAAACCCTAAGTTGAGAATAATCTAAATACAAGTAAACACTACTTTATTTCGCTGCATTTCGTGTGTATATCTTATCGCTACCACGACGACTCTGATCTCGGGTACCAACACAAGGAGACTGGATGTTGTAATGATGTCCAGTGAAGAAGACAGGAAACAACTCTCAGAACTGACAGCAGCTATCAAAGTGCAAGTTGAACTGCTCTCCGCTTCCATTGCAACGACCTCGAAGCCAAAAGACGCTGACTCCTCGAATCAAGATAAAGAGAAGGACAAGAATCAAGCCAGGTAAGCAAAAGTCATGGGAATTTAGTTTTCTTGCATCTTTTTGAATGTCTTTTCTCTCAGTTTAAGCTTTTCATGTACTTGCAATTGATCAAATCTAGTGAAAAGTGAAAAACTGTTGGTTTGAAGACAAATACTCATTGTCTCTCACCTTGATTCTTGATTGGCTGAATTCACATCTTCCAGTGTGATCAGCAAACCTTCTTCTATTATTACTCAAAAAAATGATTCATTTTAATCAAAAACTATTATCCCATTAAGGGGGAAGATCATTTAGAGTAGGTCGAGTGTAGAAGAAGCACGGTCCTCAGCAGTATTAGATAGCCAAACCTTGTAAAACTCAGACCAACTGCATCTTCTCGTCGACATAGATAGACTTAGAGGTATGGTTTTGACAACATCAAAAATGGGGAAATTGTTAGGTATTACTATTGTAATCCCACCTTAATTGGATGTTTTGATGTGTCAAAACTATATACCAAAGTCTAGGCTTTAGAGTATTACCTCATGTAATCCTTGTATAGGATAATCGAGTTGTAATAGTCTAGGAAGATGGATATCGCCAAAACTGTGGAACAGTTTTGGAGAAGACAACATTTTGACGAGATAACTGTCAAGCAAACAAGACAGAGACAAGTAGATCAGATCAAAGTCATTAGAACTGCACAGACAGTTTCTCCTTATAAAGACTGAATACATTAGAAAACTGTTGAGAGGCACTCACAGTTTCAAGTCAAGACAATTTTACGTTCAAGAATGCATACGAGGCTAATGTCGAGCAGTCACAGAAGATTCTCGAGGAAGTCAACAATATAAGACAGACATACTCAGTTGCGAGAAGTGTACAACGTTGTTTGAACGTCTGACACATCAAGTACAAGCTGCTCTGAAAAGCAGCTCGATGTAGCAGAGATATCAAAAATAAAAGCGACCTTTTACAGAGAAGAATGGACTATGATTGGAAATTCTTCTCTATGTCTCTACCGGCTATTTTTTGGGTCTCCACCTATAAATAGCAGGAAATACTGAGACATAAAAACCTTTGCCATTTTCAAGTGCCAAACCTCTGAACTATCTCGCACATCTGAATCTCCGACATACAAGCCTCTCCACAGAAGTTAAAGCTCAAGGCATTAATCACTATCTAGATGGAAGGCATTTATCGTGGTTCATTTATTGAACTTGCAACATCCATTGCGCATAGAATCTTTGGAGATTCACTGTGTTACCTTGGGTACACGAGGATTAAGTCAGCTGACTTAATCTACATCTTTGGTGTTCTTATTCTTCAAATAAGAACATAGCAGCCTGCTCTTGCAAAGGGAGAGTAGGTTATTACGGGCAACTGCCAAATTGTGAAAGTTCTGGGAAGAACTCAACCATCCAACCTATCGAAGGAGGAAAAGGGAGGTTTGTCCTTAATCCAACTTCGAGTTGGTCCACAGAGAAGACGCAGAGCCTTCGACGGACTGAAGAAGGAGTGAAGTACAGTTGCTTGGGCGAGTGATCCTTTGTGCCGTGGAGGGAGGTTTCTACAACAACTAGCTATAGATCGTGAGGGGTGTATTCTCATTTCTTAGTGAATTCCCGGATCAGATATCCGAAGAGTGGACGTAGGACTTAAGGCTCCGAACCACTATAAATATCCTGTGTCATTTACAGTTTTACTTACTTACGCACTTTACAGTTTTCTAGCATATCCTTAAACCTTCAACACTTATCTCGCAAGTGTTGAAGAGCATAAACTGTTAACTGCAAATAACTGCAAAACTATTATAATAATCTGCTGGCTAACTTGAACTGACTCTTTAAAACTGCTATATAAAAATTGTGTTGTTAGTTAGCTGAACTGATTAAGTTAGAGTGCGATTTAACTGAAAATACTTTCGCTGCATATCAAACGTACTCTTATCTGGGACCAACATAGTGTCGCCCAATGTGGTATCCACCAACTCAACAGTCTTTTCATTGATACCTTCGTAGAATGCTTCTGCCTGTTCTCCTAGGGGTAGACCATGACCTGGGCAAGATCTCAGCAACTCCTTATAACATTCCCACACTTCATAGAAGCTCTCATCAGGTCTTTGAGCAAATATGATGATCTCTTTTCTTCTCTGTCTCATGACGTTCAGAGGGAAAAAGTTCCCTAGGAATTCATTCCGTAGCTCCATCCATGTACTGATACTCCCCTTGTCTATTGCAGTAAACCAGGATTGTGCTTTATCCCTTAGAGAGAATGCGAACATACGCATTCAGATGGCACTCTTGCAGACCCCTCCGATCTTGATAGTATTGCAGAGCATAAAAAATTTATCTAGATGGGCGTATGGATCCTCAGTTTCTCTCCCGCCAAATTGGTTTTGTTGCACTATTTGCACCAATCCGGTCTTCAGCTCGAAGTTATTGGCGTTGATGCCAATTCTGAAGTCTGTCTCCTTTAACTGGGGTTGATATCGCTTCTACATGGCTTCCTCTTCCTCATCATCATCTGATCCCTCTGGCTGATCCTGATCTTCTTCCCCTTCATCATCAGGAATATTCTCAAATAGTGGGTTGTGGCAAAGATCCCGATTATTCTGATTGTTCCTCTTGAGGTTCCACTCAAGATTCAGTTGTTGGAGTTGCGCCCTCATGACTTGAACTTCTTGGAGAAGCACAGCTTGCTCCTCCGGAGTTAGTACCGGTGGAGGCGGTAGATCCCCTGGTGGTATGATTTCTGCCATTGGTTGATTACTCGAGCTTTCTTGTTCTTGCTTCTTCTTTCGGTTCTTTCGGTAAGTAGTTTCAATTTCTGGATCGTAGTCTAGTAGGTCCTTTCCTTTAGCTCTTGTACTCGTGCACTACCTATACAGAAAATGAGGTAGTGAGGTTAAACTGGAAAAGAAAAATGAAAATACGAAACAAGACAAAAAATAACAAAATTGCACCGATTTTGATCGACGCTCTTAGACGTCGATGGAAGTCGAAAACTAAGAACTTGAAAAATACGATAAAAAAAATAAACTTGCAAAATTTACAGCCTAAATCAAAATTCCAAGCACAAAAATAATAGTAAGGCTTAATCTATTCACTCCCCGACAACAGCGCCAAAATTTGATCTCTAAAATTATTTGACTAGCGATTTAGCCAAGTTAATAATATAGTGATGAAATAAAATTATCGAATCCCAAAGAAGTGAAGTAATGAATAAACCCCTAAGTACTAAATCAATCGTTTTCAGATTATTTGTTAGGAAAATAGTAAACAAGATTTTGTGGTTTGAATTCTAAAATTTAAATAAACCAGTAAATTGTGAAAGGTTTTGAAATTCGAATATGAGAAACATAGATCATAGGGCTTTCTACCTATTATGTCATACATGTAATTATGAATCAATTAATTACCAATTTTCATTCTTCTTTGTAATGGAGCATTGGAAAAATATTATGAATTTCTGGTGAGGACAATTCACAAAGTTGATTAATTAATTTACTCTACCTTTTCAGTCTCGAGAAAATATAATTAACTCCAATTAGATCTACAGATTTATTCATACCATCGATTCTCTCTTTTCAGACAAGAAAAACAATTTGTACTATGAAAACCATGTTCCATTGAAATCTATTACCTTTTGAGTCTCTAAATTCCAACTAATTTAATCCTAACTTATGGCCAGTAAATCAAGATCGTAACAAGTCCTAGTTTTCATAAACTACGAATCAGAAATGTAATTAATTCAATTCAATCATACATAGGCATAATATTCGAAACCCTAGAATCTACAGAGAATTTAGCTATGCAAAGACATAATCAGAATTAACATAAAAAGATAAAACCTGAAATAATCTTGCATAAAGAAAAACTCGAATCTGGAATAATCTTGAGTTGTTGCCACAATGCAATCCAAATGCGAAAATAAACTCAAAATACTAAATTGCTGTTATAGTCTTTTTCTCTAATAAAATCTCAAATCTAATGTTGGGAAAATTATCTAAGTTTCCCTTCCCCAGTTGATAGCTTAGATCTTTGATTTGGTGTTTAAGTGTTTTGGTGGATCAAATCCTAAGTCCAACCAGCGTCAGTTTGTCTCTAGAATAGCTCTAGTCTCAAATGTAAAGTCCTGTTTAGGTCTTTTGAGTTGTAAGTCGTAGCTGATCAAGACTCATGCTGGCTACTGTTCACCAGCATGAGATGTGCTTACCAATTGAGAGAAGTCTCACCAGCAAAAGCGACTGACAAAGACTCATGCTGACACTGTTCATCAGCATGGAGTAGAGCTATTGACTGGTTACTGTTCACCAGCAGAATATGTGTTCTGGCTGACACTGTTCACCAGCGGTGAAGCCACCAGTCACGGGAGATTCCAAGAAAGGGTTAACATCAGACATATTGGTAGACTTAGATTGTGCAAGCGTAAGTCACCAGCAGAGACTGCCAGCACAAGATCACCAGAATGATCTACCAGTCGGATGTTACCAGCAGAATTCAAGATTCACTCTCCCAGTATCTTAGAGACAAAAAGAAGATTCGTCTGAGGAATATACTGACAAAGTATGACTTTAAGGGAGGATACCTTAAAGTCTATCAGTTCAAGACACCAGTTGCGATTCCTCGTACTGACGAAATAATGCCGTTCTGACACAAAGAGGTCTGTGTCAGAAAAAGCAGACACAGGTATGGCGTTTTCCTGAAATTCCTACCTGCCGCCGTCTGAAGTACATCCGAGGACAGAGACCCATTCCGGATGTGTCCAAACGGCTAGAAATTTGAATGGGATCCTGCGTCTATAAATAGGTCGGAGCTACCAACATTTAAGACGCTTGCACGCTGGCTTACACGCTTGCATCCTGAACATTCAATACTCTCCAACTACCGAAAGAACAAACATTCATTGCAAGCAAGCAAGCATCTTTCGAGGCTTTCTTCAAAGCTTTTCCGTGTGTTGATATCTTTCAAACACGAGACTTCAAGCTTCCTGCTTGTAAGTTTAGACCTCACTTGGTGTTCTTTCTCTTTCTGAGGAAGAACATAGCAGCTCTAGAGCCAGCCAGCTCTTGAGTTATTACGGGCAGTTTGCCGTAGAGGATTTACGTTCTTGGGAGAACTCAACACCCAACCAGTCAGAGGAGGAGGTTGAAGTGACGTGCTCGCACTCCATCCATCTGACGAGAGTTGAAGAAGGACAAGGACCGGGAGCGGTTGATCCAGTGGACTGGTAGACGGGGCATTTACCAGCTGGAGATAGATCGTAGGAACTTTGTACCGGATTACTCTTATAGTGAATTTCCAGTGAGTCGACTGGAGAGTGGACGTAGAT
>JAPKLW010000246.1:665201-718643 GCA_026898455.1 Plectranthus barbatus | reverse complement strand
TGAATTGCAATTTATTGCTCAAAGATGAAAGGGAATTTATTTATTACTCCCTCCGTCCCACTTCAATTGTCCATCTTTCCTTTTTCGTCCGTCCCATTTAATTGTCCACTTACTTAAAATGGAAAATTAATACACACTCACAAATAAAATACTAATATCCTCTATCTCTACTACATTGGTTATTGTGTCGATTCCCTTGTGGACAATTGATAAGGGACAGAGGCAGTACAAAATTAAGCGATTAATTAGCTTAATTAATCTCGGGGTATTACACTAATATATATATATATATATAAATTAGCACGATACACAAATCAAATATATGCCTCATTTTTCAATATTCATATATAATTAACAAGATTATATGTTTTTATATTTATAAATATATTTTAATTTTTATTCGTCAATATTTTTTATTAATATATTTTAATATAAGTTACTTTACATACTATATGTCCAACTATGTATATAAATTAACAAAAAATAAAAATAAGTAGATCAAACACAAAACTTACAAAAATAGCAATTTTTTTCACAAAACTATCCCATTAAAAGTAATAGTTGTATTATTTAACAAGTAATACATATAATAAATTAGTAAGATATAATATTTTAAACAAATCTTGATATATATAATTTTGTTATTGTTTATTGTATATGTATAAAATAATAAAAGAAACAATAAATAAAATAAATATAAAAAATAAAATTGATAATTTTAGGAAGAAAAGTGACAAAATTGTAATTATATGAAATGTTTTGTTTTAGTATATTAGTAGATTTAGTAAATATATTTTAAGATAAAATAGATTGAGAATACACTATTTTAAAATATATATAAATAATAATAAAGATATAAATATAGTAAATATATATATATATATAGGAGGGATCATGTGAGAAAAAATCCTCCTGTGAGAAAAAAGAATAAATCCATTAGATCTAAATAAATGAATGGTTGATATGCAATCAAGCAACAATTAAAACGCAATCAAGCAATTGCTTGATTGTGTTTAAGTTGTTGCTTGATTATTGTGTTCCTTGATTTTGTTGGATTTGTTGCTTGATTTTATATCAACCATTGATTTATTAAGATCTGATGGATATGATTCATTCTTTTTTCACACAGGGGACTTTTTCTTACCTGATCCGCCCCCTATATATATATATATATATAGGGGGCTGATCTGGTGAGAAGAGGGTTTAACGTGAGAAATGAGAATAAATCTCGTCCATAGATTTGACAACATCAACGATCCAGATTGCATACAAGCTTCAACAAAACGCGCGGCATTTTATCCTCATTTTACTTCATTTAAGGGCAACATAGTCATTACGAACGTACAGGGCGCAAAAGTTGTGTTTTGTTCATTTTATGTATTATATACTTCATTTTATCTTTGTTATACTTCATTTTATCTCAATTGCGAATCATTATAAAATAAATTCGATTCGAATTTTGATGTTACACGTGACTTTCATTTTATCTTAGCAGTTCTTCATTATATCTTAGTTATTCTTCATTTTATCTTAATTGTGATTCATTATAAAATAAATTCGATATGAATTTTGATGTTACACGTGACATGCATTTTATCTTAGCAGTTCTTCATTATATCTTAGTTATTCTTCATTTTATCTCAATTGTTGTTCATTATAAAATAAATAAAATCAATTTTTCGGAAAAAATGATTTCAATTCTCTTCATTTTATCTCCTATATACATCATTAAATGAAAAAAATCAAATTTTTAGAAACAGTTCTATTCATTTTATCTCCTCTATACTTCATTAAAAGGAAAAGATTAAATTAAATAAAAATAAAATCAATTTTTCAGAAGAATATGTTAAGTTCATTTTATCTATTTAAAACTTCATTAAATTAGAAAATTCATTTAAATAATAATAAAATTTAATTTAATTTTAGAGTATTGGATGACTCAACAAGACAATCGAAATCTTATGAAAAATCGAAAAGAAATGGAATTACAGATCCAAATATGTAAAAATGAAGTTCGCGGAGGATAAAATGAAAATGAAAATTATTTGAGGGAGATACCATCAGGCTAAATGACAATGATACCCTTAAAGTATGAGAAATGAGAATAAATCTCGACCTTTGATTTTGTGATTTCAACGCTATATGATCTATTTCACTCCGTTTGCAGTTTTCCTCGATTATCCTGTAGTTTTGCAAAATTAAGGTTGTTTTTGTAATTTTAGCTTTTTTTTTAAATCTGAAATAGTATCTCATCAGATTTTTTATTCCTTTCTTCGCCCGATTTGATTTCTTCTTCCTTCTTCGTTTGATTTGATTTATATTTCTTCTATCGATCAGATTTTTTTCTTTGTTTCTGGATTTCGCATTCGTGTTCGGTCTCGACTTTGTTAATTGTGCATGAATATAGTTTAAAAAATTTGTTTTATTCAGATCGACGTTCATTTTTACTATTATATTGTGCATCTTTAGTGTTAACTTTGTGCATTTTTGTATCTTACTGGTTCATTTATTCCAAAGTGTGTTGATGAGATGAAGCATTTTAAGGGTAGAGTTTTTAGAAATGTTGATGTTGGTATTGAGTTTTATAGAGACTACGCTCGTGTTGCTGCTTTGAAGAAGAAGATGTTTAATTTTTTAAAATTCGTATTTATGTAAAAATGAAGTAAATCAGTTTTAAAATGAAGTAAGTCGGGCTAAAAATGAAGTAAATCGGGCTTAAAATGCTGGTTGTTGTTTGTGTTTAAGTATTTTTACAGTTTTAGCCTTTAAGGGCTAAAACTGCACGATATTGGGGCAAAAATGCCGCGTTTTTGAATTTGCTAAGAATGAATCATGTTCGTCGATTTGATGAGATGGATGCGCGAGATCTATTCTTATTTCTCATAGTAACTCCTATTCTCACCTGATCACTACCCTATATAGTGATCAGGTGAGAATGACCATTAGTATGAGAAATAAGAATAAATCTCAGCATTTGATCTTGACATTTCAACGCTCAAGATATATTTAATTCGGTATGCAGTTTTGGTTGATTATCCTGCATTGAAGGACAATATAGTAATTATATACAATGAACGATGATTTTAAAGCCTTCATTTTAACTAAGATTTTGTTCATTTTAAGGGCAATATCCTGCATTAACATTATATTGCGAAATAAAATTCTCTATATCTCTATTTATGAAATTTTATCTTCAATAATGTACATTTTATCTTAGCAATCATACATTTTATCTAAGGAAACGTGCATTATATCTCATTACGAAAAAACTTTATCTTTCTAGTAAGGAATATTGTATGTATCAAAACCTGGATATCCATATCTAATCTGATATGGAAATATTATTATAAATAATAAAGATTATTTGATTTTCAAAATTGAAATATATATATATATATATATAGGGGTGCGTTAAAGTGACAAGTGCCTTCCCAGATGTGAAATGAGAATAAATCTGATCAAGGATCCAGATTTGATTTAGAAAATTAAATCTTTTTTCAATATTTGGGCTTTTCAGTCTTTTTGCATAAATATATTAGGGGACCACATCTTATCTTACAAAAAAAATCATAATCTATTTTTTAAATTTTAAGACACGTTTATTTGTTATTAACTTTATTCTCTCACCTCCAACATTGCTATAAAACTTTAAATAATCATAGCTCACTCAATTCAAATTATTTTTTCGCGTGTCATATATCAAATTAAAGATCATTTTATTATCTTTCAAATGAAATCCATATTGCATATGTTTGGAATAAGATAATCGTAGTGAAAATAAGATAATGCAACTATGCAGCAACTATACATGCATATATAATGCATATATATTTACAAGCTTATATATTACAACTTATGTCTGAAAAAAATATCTAAATTTTGAAAAAATCTGATAGCCCTATCAAACATAATGCAACTGAACTGGTCTATATAACGCAAATATACAGACTTATATAATGCAACTTAAATCAGAAAATAAAGAATTTTGTCAAAATATCAATTACCTCATAAATAGTCATGCAAATCTGTAGGCCTAAATAATGTCTGTTTACAGACTTATATAATGCAAATATTTGGATTTTATGCCCTATTTCGTTTATTACTATTTCTTTTTTGTCAATAATTTAAATTCATCAGACTACCTTTAAGTTGCATTTTATAAGCCTGTATATTTGCATTATATGGGCTATCAAATTTTGTAGAATATAGATTTTTTTTTCAGATGTAAGTTACATTATATAAACTTGTAAATTGCATTATCTACGTCTGTATAGTTGCAGTATCTTATTTTTGCTACGATTATCTTATTTGAAACATATGCAATACTGATTTTGTTTTAAAGATTATTAAATTATCTTTAAATTGATATATTTTACGTGGAAAAATAATTTAAATTGAATTAGATATGATTATTTAAAACTTTTTAAAGAAATTAGATGAGAGATAATATGTAGAAGCAAAACACGTGTGTTTGATAAGAAAGAGATTATGAAATTTATTGTGGTCCCTCATGTTTAACTTACCTAAATACCCTTAATTGTAATTTAAAATAAAAATAAAAGTTAAATTTTAAATTTTAAGAATCAATCTGGACCACTTATTTCATCAAATTAAACGACAAGATTTATTCTCTTCTCCTATCTAAATTGGACTTGTGATATGATCACCACTATATATATATATATATATATATAACCTTAATTTATTTGAATATTCTTACCATGTCTACTCAAAAGAATCATAAACTTATTTGTGCATCATCAAAATAATTCAAGTTCATATTAAAAGTTAACGTGTAAATTTTGAATTTTTTCTGAGTCGTGACGACCATTCATATATCGAAATAAACAACAAAATAATTTGAATCTTCATTATGTTACATAAATAAAATGTATGTTGATGTAATTTATCTTAAATATAAGTTTATTATATATATATATATATATATATAGGGGGTTGATCTGGTGAGAATAGCTTTTATCATGAGAAATGAGAATAAATCTCGTCCATAGATTTGACAACATCAACGATCCAGATTACATAAGAGCTTTAACAAAAAACGCGGCATAATATCCTCATTTTACTTCATTAAAGGGCAACATAGTCATTACGAACGTACATGGCGCAAAACTTGTGTTTTGTTCATTTTATGTATTATATACTTCATTTTATCTTAGTTATACTTCATTTTATCTCAATTGCGAATCATTATAAAATAAATTCGATTCGAATTTTGATGTTACACGTGACATTCATTTTAACTTAGCAGTTCTTGATTATATCTTAGTTATTCTTCATTTTATCTCAATTGTGATTCATTATAAAATAAATTCGATGTGATTTTTTATGTTACACATGACATGCATTTTATCTTAGCAATTCTTCATTATATCTTAGTCATTCTTCATTTTATCTCAATTGTTTTTCATTATAAAATAAATTAAATAAAAATAAAATCAATTTTTCAGAAAAAATGATTTCAATTCTCTTCGTTTTATCTCCTATATACATCATTAAATGAAAAAATCAAATTTTTACAAACAGTTCTCTTCATTTTATCTCCTCTATACTTCATTAAATGAAAAAAATTAAATTAAATAAAAATAAAATCAATTTTTCGGAAAAAATATTTCAGTTCTCTTCATTTTATCTCCTATATACATCATTAAAAGAAAAAAATCAAATTTTTAGAAATAGTTCTCTTCATTTTATCTCCTCTATACTTCATTAATGGGAAAAATTAAATTAAATAAAAATAAAATCAATTTTTCAAAAGAATATGTTAAGTTCATTTTATCTATTTAAAACTTCAATAAATTAGTAAATTTAATTAAACAATAATAAAATTTAATTTAATTTTAGAGTATTTGATGACTCAACAAGGCAATCAAAATTTTATGAAAAATCGAAAAGAAAAGGAATTACATATCCAAATATTAATAATAAAGTTTGCGGAGGATAAAATGAAAATAGAAATTATTTGAGGGAAATATCATCAGGCAAAATGACAATGATACCCTTAAATATGTAATAATGAAGTTCGCGGAGGATAAAATGAAAACGGAAATTATTAAAGCATGACCGCAGATCTTGTGAAATCAAAGGCTGAGATTTATTCTCATTTCTTACATTAACATCTATTCTCATATGATCTAACCTCTATATATATATATATATATATATATATATATTTATAGAGACTACGCTCGTGTTGCTGCTTTGAAGAAGAAGATGTTTAATTTTTTTTAAATTCGTATTTATGTAAAAATGAAGTAAATCGGGCTAAAAATGAAGTAAATTGGGCTAAAAATGAAGTAAATCGGGCTTAAAATGCAGGTTGCTGTTTGTGTTTGAGTTTTTTTACAGTTTTAGCCTTTAAAGGCTAAAACTGCAAGATGTTGGGGCAAAAATGCTGCGTTTTTCAATTTGCTGAGAATGAATTCTGTTCGTCAATTTGATGAGATGGACGCGCGAGATCTATTCTTATTTCTCATAGTAACTCATATTCTCACCTGATCACTACCCCATATATATATATATATATATATAGAGAGAGAGTTGTGTTCAAATAAGAACTAAATGTTGTGAATGAACTATGAACTTTTCATTGTTGTGTGTTAAATTGATCATTGTAGTTTACATGATTGTTCATTATAATACTTAATTATGATACTTCATTGTTGTGTGTATAATTGATCATTGTAGTTTATATGATACTGTAATGATATATTATACATAAAATAATGATCAATTATACACACAACAATGAAAGTTCATAATTCATTCAGGAATATGAGTTCAGCCTAGAATGCGCCCCTATATATATATATATATATATATATATATATATATATAGAGGAGTGCATTCATGGTTGAACCCTTCTATGTGAATGAACTAAGACTAAATCATAATCGTACATCTTGGAAATTCGCGGTCAGGATTAAATATTCGGTCTGATATGTTTTAGTATGAGAAATGAGAATAAATCCATGCCATCTATCTTTGCATATCAACGCTCAAGATTTAAAAACTATTCTCATATGATCACCACTATATATATATATACATATATATAGGAGTGCATTCATGGTTAGAGGTGGCAATTCGTGCGGATCGGATCCTTATCGTGTCAATCTGTTATCGATCCAATCCGTTAAGGTCAAATCCGTATCCGATCCGTTAAAAAAAATCAAAATCCGTATCCGTATCCGATTCGTTAAACTCAAATCCGTATCCGCCCGAATCCGATCCGTATCCGTTAAGGATCCAATAAGTATCCAATCCGAATGATCCGTTATGTATCCGATCTGATAAAGATCCGATAAGAATCCAAATTGGATTAATTCAATACGAATCCGTTTCAATAAACACAATTATAATCCAATAAAAATTTGATAAGATAATACAAAATATTTATATTTGATTGTTCAAATAATGTGTTTGATAAATAAATAAAATTGTAACTTCATTTGAAACTAAAATCTCAATCAAATATCCGAAGATACATAGATTAATCTTAAATTCCGATTCTAGTGATCAAACATGCTCATTTCTAAATACTGATCAATCTTTCACCTTAGTTGTCAATACTCCACTTATAATTTTGTGGGAGAAAAATATTAATTAAGACTTTAAGATTTATAACAAATAAAATAACTTATAATAAATACTTTTAATCTATCATGGTGAAATTGAAAGAGTTGAGACAATGAATGAGAATCTACAATACTTTCATCAACATTAAAATTTTAGATTTAATCCGTTGATACACCTTAATTGAAAACTTAAAGTTGAGAAAAAAACAAAGTTATTAAATTTGATCGTAGAAGAAAATAAATATTAAAAAATATAATTAATAGATAAATAAATACATTTTTTTGGTTGTGAATTAATAAAATGGGACACGAACAATGAAGAACCAAGAGATTTGAATTTTTAAAAGAACTTTAAATCTATATTATTATATCAAAATCAATTAATTAATTATTATATTTAAAAAATAAATAATTTTTATTAATTTATTAACGGATATCCGTATCCGATCCGAATCCGATTCATTTAATGAATTATTCGATCCGATCCGTATCCAATCCGAATCCGATCCAAAATTTTTGTGTCCTTATCGTGTCGATCCGATAAGGATCCATATCCGATAAGCCTCAATCCGTATCCGTTATTATCGTGCGGATTCGTGTCGGATTATCGGATCGGATCAAAAATTGCCACCCCTATTCATGGTTGAACCCTTCTATGTGAATGAACTAAGACTAAATCATAATCGTACATCTTGGAAATTCGCGGTCAGGATTAAATATTCGGTCTGATCATTGTTTCTCGTTTTAAGTATCATTGAAAGGGTAATTTAGTCCTTAACCGAGTCCATTAAGGTAAGTGGATATTTAATTTACAGATTTATCGTTGGTTGGTTACCGAATTTAATGTGCACGATCTAATAAAACTGAATTAATTAATTACCTTCCAAATATTCAACATTTAATTCAATCAATTTCATTTACCTCCCTCATTCAAAACTGACGGTGAAGAATTAGGGCTGTTTTTTTAGTGTCTTCGACGACGAGATTCAGTAGGTTAGTCTCCATTTTTTTTGTGCATCAACACCTAGTTAGTTGTCATTGTTTGTTTTGCTTCAACTTCTTGATTGTAAACAATAATTTTGTTTTTTTTGTCATTGTTTCGCTGTTAATTTTTTTTTTTACTCTTTCGTGCAACGACGACAAGAAATTGGTAACACCCTTTTTTTTAATCAATATCTATTTGGTTGTCATTGTTTGGTTTGCTTGAACTACTTAAATGTAAATATTAATTTTGTGTTCAGTTTAAGGTTTTCGCAGTAAAAATTTGTTTTTTTTCCTTGCGTTCGCTCATTCGTATGTTTTGGAAGAGTGTTGCAGGTTTTTTAATAGAAGAAGAACATATGGGACCGAAGAAGACAACCGTTGACAAGGCTTCGACCTCAGGTTTTGCATTTTGATTTTTTTAAAGTTTTTTCTGAAAATTTATTTATTATTATTTTTTGGTGCATGGTTTGATTGTTTGAAAATTTTCTGATCATTGTTATATTAACTGATGATCATTTAAGTAGAATTAATATGTACTATTGGCTTCAGTGTAATAGAGTTTGCATTTGATTCTTTAATAGAGTTTGCATTGGATTCTTTTACAATTTGTCTGTAGACTTTATATGTACTATTGACTTAAGAGTAATTTGAGTTGTTAAATGGTATATCAACAGTAATTTTTTGAAATGTATTCATTGAACTGCATAAATAGTTACTATCTGTTTGTAGGGAATTTATATTAGAACATTGTAAATGTATCATTTTTTGTCACGCCCCGATTTATAAACAAGACTTAAATAAGAGAATTGAGGCACATCAGGAACGAGACTTGCACTTGGGATATCAATCAATAAGAAGAGTTCAAGCAAATAAGAAAGAATCATCACACTCATCCCAAGTTAAGCAAAAGATATAAAAAGGGTGCCTCCTCAAGAAGGGATCGTAGCTTCTTGAGTAACCAAATATCAGAGTATTTATGATTTTATCAAAAAGCTAACAAAAGATAAAGAGTTTCAACAGCGGAAAGTTATCAATGAAGTATGTATATGAAGATACATACTTCAGCATCTAACTATTACAAAAAGAGTCTTCAGCTCCACTTCAATTGTTGCCTCGTACTCTGCTCCAAAAACTTCTTTTAACCTGCGCATTTTAGAAATAATGCGAGGGGCTAAGTACAAATCGTACTTAGTGAACACATGCCCGAAGACATACATACATATAAGTTTGTCATGCCTTTTTAATCGGGTCGCACATGGGGTTTTAAGTTTGAAATCCTCCCATTGCACCAAAACATTTCATGAATGAGAATGCTCCTTTTTACTTTGTTAAACTATCTGCAAATGATTATGTGACTGGGAGGTGGCCACCTACCACAGTCACGATGCTAGTCCGAGTAGGGCATGACCCCTAACATGTCAGCATCATAGTGCACTAACCCGAGGTATCTCTTTCACTACCTGGGCACGATCGATAAGACTCGCAATACGCAGAGTCAACATCCACGTTGAATACGTTTGCTGCTCTTCTCTGAGTGGGGTTCCCCCACTGAGAGGACAGATAGCAAACACAAAACAGTAGGCAATGACAAAGCAGTTTAAAACAAAACATTTCATTTCATGCTTGATATGCTTTGAAAAGAAAGCATCATTTTCATATTTTTAATTTGGTCCACTATATAGGGGTAAAAGAAAGCTCACCTTGAGTAGGTGCGGTTACGTGATTGGTTGTTCTAGCGATTGATCTTCTCCTTCCCCTTTCCTATTACATAAGGAATACAAATAAATCCTCAAGGGATAATAGATTCATTTAAAATCTAACTCATCAAATGATTCTAGACTCTTAATCGATTTTGGACTTCTTAAGTTTGAGCCATCGGATAAGGATATGGAAGAATGACTTTGGCAATTTAGTTTGACGAACAAGGTAGTCAAACGTTACTTCAATAGCTCGTGATTCAACATCGAGCATTAATTCAAGAAACATGAATAGTAGTTCAATTTGTTTGGACAAAACAAATGACTTCGTCAAGTGACTATGTACTTTCAAAAGTTTAAGATTAAAAGATGTTTCATTTTCATTATGAATCATCGTACATTGCTTGAGAGTATAAGAACTCATCAAGTTGTTTCAACGAAATAATCAAAGAGATTCTCGATCTTAGATAAAGATCGAATTAAGATTTCAAGGGTTGAGGTTTGACAAGATTGGTTTAACAATAAGCTTCAAAGGAAGTTTGAGTTATAACAGTTTGGTTAAACAAATCAAATCGATTTGAATTGAAAAGATTTTCGGAGAAGTTATGGGAGATAACATCTCATTGTCGATTGATACAAGGAATATTGATCAAAATTTGGAATTCAATTGGTTGAAAGATGAATTCAGAGTTTAGATATGGTTGTATTAATTGATCAATCGAAAGAATATCAAAAGGTATGAATGATAAGTCGAATTGATCGAAGAATGAAAGTTGAAATTTCCAAGTTATGTGTCTGTGTCGATCAATACAAGGGGTGTCGATCGACATGGGTGTATGACATTCATATGCGTGTCGACCGAATTGGTTTTTGTCGATCGATATGAAGATGTGTCGACCGAATTGGTTTGTATCGGTTGACATGAAGAAATGTCGACCGAGTTCATGAGTGTGTCGATCGATTTAGATTGTGTCGGTCGACATGAAGAAATGTCGACCGAATTTGTGTGTGTCAACCGACACCAAATGTGTCGATCGAAATGGCTTGTTATATCAAGAATGTCGATCGAAATGAATTGTGTCGAGCGATACAAAGGGTCGGCAACAAAATCTTAAGGAACAACATCTGTGTCGAACGACATAAATTGTGTCGATCGAAATTTTGGCTTTGTGTCGATCGACACAATCTGTGTCGATCGAAACAGAGGCTTGCTGCCTTCGGCGGAATTTTTGTGTTTTGGCTCAAACGGTTATCCGAACTCGTCCAATCGATTTCTAACAATACCAATCGGTTTCTAAACATATATAGTGAGTCTAGACATGATTTATACCATCAAAACATGTTGGAATCGAGATTTGAGCACAATATTACCATATTGGACAAATATACCAAAAATGCTCCAAAATCAACACAATTCGATTCTTAGGTCGATATATCGTTTCTAGACTCATAATACAACATGCTAAACATGCATACGTACTCATAAACTCAATATCAAGCCTAGATCATGACATTTATCCACTTGGGCAAAAATTATAACATGCTTAAATCGAATAAATAGCTAGAGGGAGGTCCGATTTATACCTCTAGGACGTTTCTAGACCGTCGTAAGCTTGATCAACCATTGATTCGTCAATTTCCCACTTCAAAACAAAAGGGAATAGAAATCTAAGGTTGGAAATGGAAAGGAAAAGAAGAGAGAGTTCCGAAAAGGTATAGTTTTACCTTAGAAACTCTTCGCCGGAACTTCGTCGGAGCTCGCCGGAAATCTCGCCGGAATTCTCTTGGTAAATTTTGAGAGATAGTGAAAAGTGTTAACTTATGAATGAAGCCTTCTATTTATAGAAGGGAGGCGAGGGTAATTTCGGAATTACCGAAAGTCAAAAAGGTTAAAGTGGTTGTCATTCGCTTGTCACATCGGTCACTTTAACATCACCTCACGTCAACTCTACATCTCTTCGCGTCATCGCACGGGAGACCGTAATATTTTGTCTACCCGCAAATATTTATCGATCGATATTATCCCGATATGAAAATGTCGGTTCTCAAATAAATTATCGACGTTAATTATTAAGTTAATATTTAATTTTTTATCTTGAAATAATATTGGCAATTGAATAAATGCCCAAAATAATAAATTTCCAAATCAAATCGATCGCATAGCTTCGAATTTTATTCGATGACAAAATATAATTTACGAAAATTCGATAAATACATTAAAATTTACGAGGGGCGTTACATCCTCCCCCACTACAAAAAAATTTCGTCCCGAAATTTTGCAAATTACAAGAACAGCTCGGGATACTTTTCCTTAATCTTGTCTTCAAGTTCCCACGTTGCTTCTTCAGTACCATGATGCTCCCAAAGAACTTTGACAAGATTGATCTTCTTGTTGCGGAGCTCTTGCGTTTTGAAATCCATGATTGCCTCTGGTCCTTCTTCGTAAGTTAAATCAGGTTGAAGCTAAACTTCATCTTGTTGAATAACGTGTCTTGGATCGTATATATATTTCCGCAATTGTGACACGTGAAAGACATTATGAAAATTTCCAAAACTCGGTGGCAAAGCCAAACGATATGCTACGGCTCCAATTCTTTCTAGAATCTCGTAAGGACCAATGTATCGAGGTCTAAGCGTACCTCTAACTCCAAAACGAATAATCCCTTTAGAGGGTGATATCTTCAAAAACACTTTATCTCCGACTTCAAAAGTCAACTCAGTTCGTCTTTTGTCAGCGTAAGACTTCTATCGATCTTGAGCTTCTTTAATTCTGGCACGAATCCGTCGAACGATTTTAATCATCTCAGCGACTGAGTCAGATCCTAAAATTTTTCGTTCTCCAACTTCATCCCAATACAAGGGAGATCTGCACTTTTTTCCATAAAGTGCCTCATATAGGGTCATTCCAATGGTGGCTTGAAAGTTGTTGTTGTATGCAAATTCGATCAATGGTAGAACGGCTTTCCATTTCACCCCTCGGTCTAGAACGATTATTCTGAGCATATCCTCTAGGGTTTGAATGGTTCTCTCAGTTTGACCATCAGTTTGAGGGTGAAAGGCAGTGCTGAAGTTCAATCGAGTTCCGAGCACTTTCTGTAAGCTAGTCCAAAATCGTGAAGTGAACTTCGCATCTCTGTCAGATGTGATCGTCGTTGGCACCCCATGCAGTTGTATGATTTCCCTGACATAAAGTTGGGCCAACTTATCTGATCCATACGTAATCTCGATTGGCAGAAAATGTGCGCTCTTGGTTAGGCTGTCCACGACTACCCAAATGGCAGTGTTTCCTCTTTTAGACATAGGTAAACCGGTTACAAAATCCATAGCTATCGCGTCCCACTTCCACTCAGGAATATCAAGCGGCTGTAACTTTCCATACGGCCTTTGATGCAATGCTTTTACTTGTTGACATGCCAAACATTGTTCTACGAATAGGGCTATGTCTCGCTTCATGCCTTCCCACCAAAATTTAGACTTCAAGTCTTGATACATCTTTGTACTTCCAGGGTGGGCAGTGTACGGGGTTTCATGTGCTTCTCTCATGATTTCTTCTTTCAAATCATCAACCTTCGGCACACACAATCTTCCGTCGTACATTATGGCATTATCGGAAGCTTCTTGAAAGTTGGTGGCTTTCTTCTCACAAATCTGAAGTCGTATCTTCTCTAAACCTTCATCTTTCCTTTGTGCTTCCACAATTCTTGCCCTCAGATTAGGACTTGCCAATAAGGCTGCTATTCTCATGCTCACCGTCTCTGGTGGTGAAACTACTTCAAGGTTCAACTTCTCAAAATCCTAGATCAATTCGTCCTTTTGCGTTATCACAGCACAAGCTTTAGCTGGAGACTTTCTGCTCAACGCATCAGCTACTGAGTTAGCTTTACCTGGATGATAATTAATGATCAAGTCATAGTCCTTCACTAGTTCCAACCATCTTCTTTGCCTCATATTCAGATCTTTTTGCTCAAAGAAATACTTGAGGCTCTTGTGGTCAGTGAAGATTGCACATCTAGCTCCATAGAGATGATGTCTCCAAATCTTCAGTGCATGTAAAATGGCTGCTAGTTCTAGGTCATGGGTTGGGTAGTTCAGTTCGTGCGTCCTCAATTGACGTGATGCATATGCAATCACCTTGCCTTCTTGCATCAATACACAACCTAGACCATTCTTGGAGGCGTCAGTATACAGCTCATAGTCTTTATCTGCTTCTGGTACTGCCAAGACTGGGGCAGTGGTTAAGAGTTCTTTCAAGCGTTGAAAACTCGCTTCGCACTCTTCAGTCCAAGTATACTTGATTCCTTTCCTTAAAAGTTGCGTCATTGGTCTGGCAATCTTAGAAAATCCTTCAATGAATCTGCGATAATATCCTGCCAGTCCAAGAAAACTTCGAACTTTGTTCGGGGTTTTAGGTGTT
Source organism: Plectranthus barbatus (assembly GCA_026898455.1). Lineage (NCBI taxonomy): Eukaryota > Viridiplantae > Streptophyta > Magnoliopsida > Lamiales > Lamiaceae > Plectranthus > Plectranthus barbatus. The sequence continues at coordinate 703,952 of JAPKLW010000246.1, read as the reverse complement.
TCCCACTCCTTCACAGCTTGTATCTTAGCTGGGTCCACTTTAATTCCTTCAGCGGATACTATGTGTCCTAGGAACATCACTTCCTTCAACCAAAATTCACATTTGCTAAACTTAGCATACAGTCTCTCCTTTCATAGGGTTCTCAAGACTGTTCTCAAATGTTCTCGATGTTCATCTTCACTCTTCGAGTAGACGAGGATGTCGTCTATGAAGACTAGGACAAAATTATCTAGATATGGATGAAACACACGATTCATAAGATCCATGAATACTGCTGGTGCATTTGTCAATCCAAAAGGCATCACTATAAACTCATAGTGGCCATATCTTGTTTGAAAAGCAGTTTTGGGGATATCCGTTGAACGGATCTTAAGCTGATGGTATCCGGACCTAAGGTCAATCTTGGAAAAGACCTTTGCTCCTTTAAGTTGATCAAAGAGATCGTCTATCCTTGGGAGTGGATACTTGTTCTTCAAAGTGAGTTTGTTCAACTCGCGGTAATCAATGCACATGCGCATAGACCCATCTTTCTTTTTCACAAAAAGAACAGACGCTCCCCAAGGCGATGCACTGGGTCGGATGAATCCCGAATCTAACAACTCTTGCAACTGCATCTTCAACTCTTGCAGTTCCTTGGGGGCCATTCTATACGGAGCTTTTGAAATAGGAGTTGCACCTGGTTCAAGATCAATAACAAACTCTAATTGCCTATCTGGCGGCAATCCAGGTAGCTCATCGGGAAAAACATCTTCGAATTCCCTTACGATATCTACATCCTTGACAGTAATGTCCTTCTTGGCATCCTCATTGAGATATACAAGGAAAGCTTGACTATCCTTTATACTGGCCAGTTGGTATGCTTGCATGGCAGAAATTAGGGGAATCCTTGTTCCTTTCCGAACTCTATGCAAGTACACTGGTTCTCTTCCAGCTTGTTCAAAAGACACAATCATGTCCTTGCACTGAATGGTAGCTTGGTTTTCTTCCAACCAGTCCATTCCCAGAATCACGTCCACATCTTTCATTTGTAGGACGTTCAAACCGTTGGCTTTTAGAATACATGTTCCAAAAGAGATTTCTAGGGTTGGGCAGACAAAGTTCGTGAGAGTTGATCCACCTATCGGGGTGATCACACACAAATTGTTCTTAGTTCTCTCGGTACTAGGCCCTAGGTTCTGGATACAGTCTTCAGATATGAATGAATGTGATGCGCCAGTGTCAAAAAGCACAATGATCGGTGAGTGGTTTATTAATCCCATACCTGTCAGGTTTCCCTGATCTTCCTTCTCCTTTGGCTGTTCAAGAGCGTAGGCTCTTCCTTGATGTGCTGGCTGCTGAGCTGGCTGATGGTTATTTTGATGTTGCTGCGGCGGCTGCTGTTGCGGTTGCGGCTGCGGAGGCACCTGTTGAATCGGCCTGGCTTGAATAGCATGGTTCCGACTGTTCTTGGGTTTCTGCTGGCCTTGCAGTGCTCGTAGTTGAGTATTGCCTTGGTTGTCTTGGCGCTGATTCCAGAAATCCTGGCGATTGTTGCCCTGGCGACACTGTGACGAATAGTGTCCCATCTTCCCGCAGTTGTAGCAGTTCGCACGAAGTGCAGCGCATTCTCCCGGGTGGTCTCTTCCACAGCGGTTGCAGCGTTTGACAGCAAATTTCCCTTGGCGGTTGTTCCCTTGGTTCTGGAAGTTCCTCTGATTATCAATTTGATTGTTGCAAAAATTCCGGCTACCTTGCCAGTTTCTCCTCTGTCCGGTTGCCGGGGTCTGAGCAACATCGTCCTGTTTTCTTTTTGTCCCTGATCCAGTGGGTTGCTCGGGCTTGTTGGCCAAGAGGGCAGCTCGCAGTCCATTCTTCAGTGCTGCTTCGATGTTCAAGGCTCGCTGAAGCGCGTCGGTATAATCTAACCCAGTTAAGCAAGCAAGAGAAGCTTGGATGTCTGTTTTCAGTCCAGACATGAATTGGAGTGCCTTTTTCTGCTCGGTGTTCACCGCGTCTAGAGCATACTTCGACAGACTGTTGAACATCCGGTCATATTCCGTTACAGACATCTCTCCTTGCACTAGGCGGTGAAATTTCGCTTGTTTCTGGACTCGGTACGTCAGAGGGATGTACTTGGTGTAGAATTCCGCTTTAAATTGATTCCAAGTTAGGGCATCTTCTTGCTCAGGAGTGAGCGTCTTCATGTGGGTATCCCACCAATGTTCGGCTTCGTCACTCAGTTGGAAAGAAATGCACTGGACTTTCTCTCGGTCAGTGCAATCAAGTATCCTGAAGATCCTCTCCATGGACTTTATCCAAGTTTCAGCTTTAGGTGGATCTTCGGTCCCGTCTAACAGCGACGGATTTTGTCGGGTAAAGATTTCCCCGATCTTTCTAGGTTCAGCGGGAGGTGCTTGCATCTCCTCGTCATAGTGCTCCCAATTTTGTTCTTGTTGGGGTCCTTCGCCTTGGTTTGGATTTGGTCCCTCTGGGTTCAATTGAGGTTGGCCTCGTCCACGGCCTCGTCCTCATCCTCGGCCTCGGCCTCTAGCAGGGGCTTCTCTAGGCAGCATCCTGCAAAGTAAATAGTCGTTAAAAGGGTATTCAGGACCCTAAATACGCACAATGCGTATCGAAAAATCCTTATGAGGATTGCACAATCACATTACAACACTTGAATAGAGTAGGTTATCCCACAACTGGGGTTAGCATTTTTATGAGGGATAGTACTCTCTTTTGTTATGCTATGGCAATAATTATAGATGCCACTTTGTCATTATTATTCTAATTAAGAATAAAATCAATCAATAAGCAAGGCTTAATCACAACACTGATAAATACATCCGAAGGCCTGGAAGGTGGCCGGGTAGCTTTTCATTAAATTTTTTTTTTTGGGTTGCCGTATTGGAAAATGGCTTCCCTAGCTACCAAAATTACAACATTCATCTTCTCCCGTGGGAGGCATCCTACTTACTATTACAGCAATTACCTTCGAATAATTAGGAACGGGTCCAACATGGTACCCAACAGTCACACATCCTACAGTTACAACAGTTAGTTATCACATATATGTATCTAATAGTCCAGGCAGGGCTGGAAGTCAATAGTCATCGTCCGACGAGTCGAACATGCCGACGTCGGAGCAATCGACGATCTCAGGGGAGGTAGGAAGTTCCTCGGGGTCTTCTTCTTCATCAACGTTCCAGGGTTCGTCACCCCATTCCTGTTGCCACTGCTGTGGCCAGTTATCTGCCACCCAATCATTAGCCATCGGGACTTGCCCGTCATTTCATTCCCCAGCTATGTTCTGCTCGTTTCCATTTCCTTGACCGTCTCATTCCTCGTCACCCTCATCTTCTTCTTCTTCTTCATCTTCTAGATCCTCCTCCTCTTCCTCGTCCTCAGCTTCATCGGACTCTTCTTCATCTCCCTCGGGATCGAGGTATTGGTCTCCGAGTCAGTCCCGCATTTCTTGTCTCCACACAGCTGGTATAGGGCGATCCAAATCGGGATTCTGCGAATCATCAGAGTCATCCTCATCGGGATAGGCGGGATAGTGGCTAGCATCTAGCTCCTCATCTCTGGGACCGTAGGAGGAGTCTTCTTCCGGGTCTTCCTCTGGCTCGCTGTCAGATGCGAAGCTCCTAGCAATAGAAGATCCCGCTTCGGTGTCGTGGGGTTGAGGTGGATCCTGGAAAGTAGCGTGTTGGAGGCGGATAAGGGAAATGAACCCTTCTAAATCAGATCGGTCTGCAGGGGAGTCGTCCAGATAATTCACAAAGTTAGTCTGAACCCATGGTTGCCACTGAGGGGGCATCAATTCAGCTAGGCGGCGTAGTCCTTCAGTCCTAGTCACCCCGTGTGGGTGAGCATCCAGCCAGAACTTGTAGAAATTTGTCAGGAAGCGGTTTAGGGAGTCTCCAAGGCAGATCTGGTAGCTCCTAAAGTAGCTGACTCGCCGTTCTCCAGAGGCGTTGCGAGGTAACAACTTGCGGTGGGTGAATTTTCGTCGGGCCATCTGCGAATAGGTGAAGTCATAAGAGTTAATAGTTTAGGCAAAAATAATGATCGGTTGCGCAATTTAAACACTTGTATAGCGAAAATAACGTGATTATAAAGGTAATACTTCTATGTTCGGCTACGGCGCATAAGAATCCTATCTTAGTACATGCTTATTCTAAGTCTCTCGCGAAGGTAAGCTAACACATGCTCCCTAAAAGCATCTAAGTTTTCTAATAAGGCCTTTCCAATTAAAGCATTCATAATGCATATGGAATATTTTCATGAAAATGCAACGATTTATGCATTAAACTTGGGATGCAACTATTTATGCGTTAAAAGTTTTATATTTGGAATGCACTATTTATATATTGGAATTTCAATAATTAGAATGCAACTATTTATGCATTGAAACTCTTCATGAACTTTGATAAAAGAGATGCAACAATGTATGCATAAAAACTTTCATATTTCAAAAGAAGGCTCGCGCCTTAAACTTTAATGCAATAATTAATGCAAATTTCCTTTTTCTTGATGCGGCGCCGAGTACGAGTGCAGGAGCTGGAGCTGGTAAGGACATTTCCGACTCATTAACTAGGTGGAGGCCTCGAAACAAGGAGGACCTCGGTTCAGAGCGAAAAGAAAAATTTTCAAACCTCGCTCTGATACCACTTTGTCACGCCCCGATTTATAAACAAGACTTAAATAAGAGAATTGAGGCACATCGGGAACGAGACTTGCACTTGGGATATCAATCAATAAGAAGAGTTCAAGTAAATAAGAAAGAATCATCACACTCATCCCAAGTTAAGCAAAAGATATAAAAAGGGTGCCTCCTCAAGAAGGGATCGTAGCTTCTTGAGTAACCAAATATCAGAGTATTTATGATGTTATCAAAACGCTAACAAAAGATAAAGAGTTTCAGCAGCGGAAAGTTATCAATGAAGTATGTATATGAAGATACATACTTCAGCATCTAACTATTACAAAAAGAGTCTTCAGCTCCACTTCAACTGCTGCCTCGTACTCTGCTCCAAAAACTTCTTTTAACCTGCGCATTCTAGAAATAATGCGAGGGGCTAAGTACAAATCGTACTTAGTGAACACATGCCCGAAAACATACATACATATAAGTTTGTCATGCATTTTTAATTGGGTCGCACATGGGGTTTTAAGTTTGAAATCCTCCCATTGCACCAAAACATTTCATGAATGAGCATGCTCCTTTTTACTTAGTTAAACTATCTGCAAATGATTATGTGACTGGGAGGTGGCCACCTACCACAGTCACGATGCTAGTCCGAGTAGGGCATGACCCCTAACATGTCAGCATCATAGTGCACTAACCCGAGGTATCTCTTTCACTACCTGGGCACGATCGATAAGACTCGCAATACGCAGAGTCAACATCCACGTTGAATACGTTTGATGCTCTTCTCTGAGTGGGGTTCCCCCACTTAGAGGACAAATAGCAAACACAAAATAGTAGGCAATGACAAAGCAGTTTAAAACAAAACATTTCATTTCATGCTTGATATGCTTTGAAAAGAAAACATCATTTTCATATTTTTAATTTGGTCCACTATATAGGGGTAAAAGAAAGCCCACCTTGAGTAGGTGCGGTTACGTGATTGGTTGTTCTAGCGATTGATCTTCTCCTTCCCCTTTCCTATTACATAAGGAATACAAATAAATCCTCAAGGGATAATAGATTCATTTAAATCTAACTCATCAAATGATTCTAGACTCTTAATCGATTTTGGACTTCTTAAGTTTGAGCCATCGGATAAGGATATGGAAGAATGACTTTGGCAATTTAGTTTGACGAACAAGGTAGTCAAACGTTACTTCAATAGCTCGTGATTCAACATCGAGCATTAATTCTAGAAACATGAATAGTAGTTCAATTTGTTTGGACAAAACAAATGACTTCGTCAAGTGACTAAGTACTTTCAAAAGTTTAAGATTAAAAGATGTTTCATTTTCATTATGAATCATCGTACATTGCTTGAGAGTATAAGAACTCATCAAGTTGTTTCAACGAAATAATCAAAGAGATTCTCGATCTTAGATAAAGATCGAATTAAGATTTCAAGGGTTGAGGTTTGACAAGATTGGTTTAACGATAAGCTTCAAAGGAAGTTTGAGTTATAACAGTTTGGTTAAACAAATCAAATCGATTTGAATTGAATTGAAAAGATTTTCGGAGAAGTTATGGGAGATAACATCTCATTGTCGATTGATACAAGGAATATTGATCAAAATTTGGAATTCAATTGGTTGAAAGATGAATTCAGAGTTTAGATATGGTTGTATTAATTGATCAAGCGAAAGAATATCAAAAGGTATGAATGATAAGTCGAATTGATCGAAGAATGAAAGTTGAAATTTCCAAGTTATGTGTCTGTGTCGATCGACACAAGGGGTGTCGATCGACATGGGTGTATGACATACATATGCGTGTCGACCGAATTGGTTTGCATCGATCGACATGAAGACGTGTCGACCGAATTGGTTTGTGTCGGTCGACACGAAGAAATGTCAACCGAGTTCATGAGTGTGTCGATCGATTTAGATTGTGTCGGTCGACATGAAGAAATGTCGACCGAATTTGTGTGTGTCGACCGACACCAAATGTGTCGATCGAAATGGCTTGTTATATCCAGAATGTCGATCGAAATGAATTGTGTCGAGCGATATAAAGGGTCGGCAACAAAATCTTAAGGAACAACATCTGTGTCGATCGAAATTTTGGCTTTGTGTCGATCAAAACAGAGGTTTGCTGCCTTCGGCGAAATTTTTGTGTTTTGGCTCAAACGGTTATCCGGACTCGTCCAATCGATTTCTAACAATACCAATCGGTTTCTAAACATATGTAGTGAGTCTAGACATGATTTATACCATCAAAACATGTTGGAATCGAGATTTAAGCACAATATAACCATATTGGACAAATATACCAAAAATGCTCCAAAATCAACACAATTCGATTCTTAGGTCGATGTATCGTTTCTAGACTCATAATACAACATGCTAAACATGCATACGTACTCATAAACTCAATATCAAGCCTAGATCATGACATTTATCCACTAGGGCAAAAATCATAACATGCTTAAATCGAATAAATAGCTAGAGGGAGGTCCGATTTATACCTCTAGGACGTTTCTAGACCGTCGTAAGCTTGATCAACCTTTGATTCATCGATTTCCCACTTCAAAACAAAAGGGAATAGAAATCTAAGGTTGGAAATGGAAAGGAAACGAAGAGAGGGTTCCGAAAAGGTATAGTTTTACCTTAGAAACTCTTCGCCGGAACTTCGTCGGAGCTCGCCGGAAGTTCGCCGGAAATCTCGCCGGAATTCTCTTGGTAAATTTTGAGAGAGAGTGAAAAGTATTAACTTATGAATGAAGCCTTCTATTTATAGAAGGGAGGCGAGGGTAATTTCGGAATTACCGAAAGTCAAAAAGGTTAAAGTGGTTGTCATTCGCTTGTCACATCGGTCACTTTAACATCACCTCACGTCAACTCTACATCTCTTCGCGTCATCGCACGGGTGACCGTAATATTTCGTCTACCCGCAAATATTTATCGATCGATATTATCCCGATATGAAAATGTCGGTTCTCAAATAAATTATCGACGTTAATTATTAAGTTAATATTTAATTATTTATCTTGAAATAATATTGGCAATTGAATAAATGCCCAAAATAATAAATTTCCAAATCAAATCGATCGCATAGCTTCTAATTTTATTCGATAACAAAATATAATTTACGAAAATTCGATAAATACATTAAAATTTACAAGGGGCGTTACATTTTTACAATTACATTAGTGTCATTGTATTTCGAAACCTGTATAATTATTATAAATACTTAACAACTATTTATGGTTATATTAGGGTAATAATGTATTCTAGTGTAGTACGTTAAATTAATGTAAACGTAGTATCTCATCTAATAGTTTAATATTGATCAGTGTTGTTCAACTAAAGAAATGCATTCTATACAACTACAAAGATATTTTTGTGATCGTTGTTCCATTAACATTCTAACATGTAAACAATTGTAAATGTATGGTATGTACTTGTCTGTTATAAAATTCATTTTCATGACAATATGTTTAAATATTTGTAGGGTGTATATTAGAACATTGTTAATGTATCATTTTTACAAGTATATTTGTGTCAGTGTTTTTCAAAACCTGTATCATTAGTAATATTACTTAGCAGCCATTTATGGTTATATTCTGGTAATAATTTATTCTTGATTAGTACGTGTAGCATCCGGAAAAAAAAAAAAAAAATACTAATAAATTAAAAAAAATTAATTAAATTTAATTTAAATTTAAGTTTGTTTCTCTTTCTTTTATTAAATTTATGTTAAAGCATGATATTATGTGATTATGTTTTATAAGTCGCACCCTAGATTATTAAGCATAAAATTAAATTCATTATTAGGATATATTTTCCTAGGCATGTAAATATTTTTTTTTAATTTAAATATATCCATAGAAAAGATAATTTCATATCTTTTAAAATTTGGTTAGGATTATCCCTAGATAACCATATCGTATCTTTTAAAATCTTTCATAATCTTTTGAAACCCTAGATAAACTAGTTTAAATAACCCTGCACCCAATATTATTTTTCCCACGTCAACGAAAGAAATAGAATTAAAAGGCAGAAGACAAGTCGGAAGGTACTTTTGCATTTTAGTCTCTAATGTATCGTAAATTGATGGCATATTTATTTCTCTTTTCCTCTACAATTAAGTTATTAAAGTTGCTATGTTTTGTCATTTTCAATGTATTTGCATCGGCAAATATATATATATAATAATTTAGTTATATTATTCAATTTTTGCTAAGTAAGTAGACAAAGTTTTTCTTCTGAATTAATTTATTTTGGAGTCGTATGAACAATTATTAATGCATCTTTTCAGTTTTTTTTTTCTTGCGTTAGATTATGTAATTAAATTTTACTATGCACAAAATGTTAAGAGATTTATTAAAAAGATAATAATAATAATAATAAATTATTGATTTATAAGTTCTATCCTCTTTTCGAGAGCATAAAATATTATGCAATATTTAAACATGATTTAAATTTACGGAATTGCATTCATGTTTATAAATTTTATAATAAGTATGAATTTATGTATATATGTAATCCATTGCTAGGTGGTGCGCAAGACATAATCGCTTAATATTTGTCAGTTTCATTTAAGCAAGTGGGGTGTCATGTGGTGACTTTACATTATCCCTTTTATATGCTTTACTTGAATTTATGCATGTTTCTATAGCAACAGTTTGGCTTCGGCCTATCTACAACAACAGTTTGGTCTTCGGACTATCTACAGCAACAGTTTAGCCTCCGGGCTTGGTCTTCGGACTATCTATAGCAACAGTTAAGCCTACGGACTCTCTCTATAGCAACAGAATGGGTCTACGGACCATGACGGTTAATTGCATGCATTTTATTTTTGTATTGTATATAATTGTGGATATATGTGCCCCACTGAGTCAATAGAACTCACCCCAATCTATTAACTATTTTTCAGGCAATGGTTCGGGCGATAAGGAGTGATACGCGATGATGGTGGTCTATTGATGGTCAAGTTTTTCATGCAAAACTTTTATATTTCTTTTAAGCTTCCGCAGTTTAGAGTCAAACTATATTTTATTTTCTTTAAGTTATGTTTTATTTATCAAGACTATGAATATTTTCCTTTTATTTCAATGAAAAGTATGCATGTTTCACTCCCCTTTTATTTATGAAAATTGAGGCGTGACAGTGTGGTATCAGAGCAGGTCTGCGTTTCTGTAGACTTGTAAAATAAAATGAATGCAGGTTTTGAAATGACCATCATCGCTATCTCCCATCGTGCCACAAAGGTAAAAGTGTCAAAAGAATTTTTATATCAAGTATAATTTATATGCACGATTATTTTATAAATGTCATGTTTTTTATAAATGTCATTATTTTATGAAGATCATGTTTTAAAATGCTATGTTTACTTTTCCACTTATGTCCTCGAAATTACATACTTAGATTGCTAGGGGGAGGAACTTAAGAAATCCTGTGGATGAGGCCTCTGATAGTGAAGCAACGGAATCTAATGACAATGCCTGACAACAAAACAATCATCAAGGCAATGACATGAAAGGCTTTGCACAACAGCCCAATCAACAGAATATTGGAGGAGGCAGCGAGATTGTAGGTCAATTTCGAGAGATGAAACCCCCTGTACTTAAAGGAAACAAAGGACCATTAGCTGCTGAAGAATGGATTCGCCAGATTGAGAGGATATTCAACTACCTACATTGCAATGATGAACAAAGAATATCTTGCACTATATTTCAATGCAGGTCATTGGTGGGAATCACAAACCCGCGTAATGACAAATGAGCAAAAGGAGAATCTGACTTGGGAGGCCTTCAAAGGGATGATCATGGGAAAATATTTTCCTAAATCTTTTTGAAGAGAGAAGGAGATGGAGTTAATGAATTTGACTCAAGGAAGCATGACCGTTCTGGAATACGAGCAGAAATTTAATCAACTATCTCGTTATGCTCCCTATTTGGTGGACAATGATGAAAAGAGAGCGTGGTGTTTCGAGAATGGGCTTCGTACAGAAATTGGAGGACTTTTAGCAGCTCTCAACCTTACATCCTATTCTGAAGTTGTTGAAAGAGCTCAAGCCATTGCAACGCGTTTGAAGCTTGACGATCCTATCACTAGACCAACCAATTCAGGCAGTAAACAAAGATGGGATGATCGAGGCAAAGGAAAGAATATCCAACCTGAGAAGAGGCCACGCAACGATGACAAAAGCAACGCTGGAGCTGCATACTCAAAACCGCTTTGCACACAGTGCAGAAAGAATCATAATGGGCAGTGCTTGATTGGAAGAAACAACTGCTTCCGTTCCCACGAAGGACATTTTGCAATGAATTGTCCTAAGTTCCAGAACTACAACAACAATGTTGGGCGAAATGAAAACAATACTGGCAATGATGACACTAGTGCTCGACGGAAGAACAACAATAAGGCGAGTCGAGGAGGAAATGCACGTGTCTTCGCTATGGATGGAGAAGAAGAAAACCAAACTATGTCAGGTATCATCACCATACTCAATAAATCTGCATATGTACTATTTGATTCCGGTGCGTCGCATTCGTTTATGGCTGAGAGATTCTATGATAAGACTAATAAACAATGCGAAGAGGAAATAAAAAATTTAAAAATAAGCATTCCATCGGACAAGATGATGGAAACAAATCGACTCATCAAGGGGGTGAAAATAGCATTTGAAGAGAAAGATCTAGAAGCTGACTTACACATCTTGAACTTGAAAGGCTTTGACGTGATTCTAGGTATGGACTGGTTAACTAAGAATCACGCAATTATTAAATGTCGAGAGCGAGAAGTTATCTTCCAACAACCAGGGCAAAAGTCTTTCTCTTTCAAGGAAGCAAGGCAAGGAGATCACTGCATATTATATCTGCAATGAAGGCGATCAAAATGGTGAGAAAGAATGACTGCCAAGCCTACTTGGTAAATGTATTGTGCTCAGCAGTGCCAGAAGTATCCATAGAAGACATTCGCGTAGTGAGAGAATATCCAGATGTCTTACCAGATGACATAGATGGTGTTCCACCAAACAGACAAGTGGAATTCACTATAGACTTAGTGCCAGGAGCAACACCGATATCTAAAGCGCCTTACAAAATGGCACCGAGGGAATTGCAAGAATTGAAGATTCAAATCCAAGAACTATTGGATAAGGGTCATATCAGACCAAGTGTATCACCTTGGGGCGCACCGGTCTTGTTTGTCAAAAAGAAAGATGGAACCATGAGGATGTGCATCGATTATCGTGAGTTAAATAAACTTACTATCAAGAACAAGTACCCACTTCCAAGGATTGAAGATTTGTTTGATCAATTGAAAGGAGCTGGAGTCTTTTCCAAAATTGATTTGAGGTCAGAATATCACCAATTGAAAGTCAAGGAAGAAGATATCCCAAAGAAAGCATTCTGGACTAGATATGGACACTATGAGTTCACAGTAATGCCATTTGGATTATCTAATGCACCTGCGGTATTCATGGATCTGATCAATTTGTCATAGTCTTTATTGATGATATTTTGGTTTACTCGAGAGATCAAAGTCAACACGAGGAGCATTTGCATAAAGTGTTGAAGACATTGCGGAAGGAGAAGCCTTATGCTAAGTTCAAGAAGTGTGAGTTTTGGCTAGATCGAATTGTATTTCTTGGACACGTGGTATCAGCTCAAGGAATTGAGGTTGATCCATCAAAGGTCGAAGCTGTCAGCAATTGGATTTCACCTAAAAATGCTAGTGAGATTCGGAGTTTCTTGGGCTTAGCAGGTTATTACCGACGCTTTATCGAAGGATTCTCAAAAATTGCAAGTCCTCTGACCCAACTAACGAGAAAGGGAGTCAAATTTGAGTGAACTGAGAAGTGTGAGGGAAGCTTTCAAGAATTGAAGAGGAAGCTAACGACATCACCCGTACTTACCATCCCAGAGGGTATTGAAGGGTATGTAATCTATTGTGATGCCTCAAAGCAAGGACTTGGATGTGTTCTGATGCAACATGGGAAAGTGGTAGCTTATGCCTCAAGGCAACTGAAGACACACGAGCACAACTACCCCACTCATGACTTAGAGCTAGCAGCAGTAGTTCATGCATTAAAGATTTAGTGACATTATCTCTGTGGAAGCAAATGTGAGATATATTCCGACCATAAGAGTTTGAAGTATTTCTTCACACAAAAGAAATTGAACATGAGACAAAGAAGGTGGTTAGAGCTTGTTAAAGATTATGATTGCACCATCAACTACCATCCAGGTAAAGCAAATGTTGTAGCTGATGCCTTAAGTAGGAAAGGAGTTCTCACAGCTCAACTAATTAAAGATTTTGAGAGCCTAAGGATCGAGATGATGCCGCCAACAGAAACTACAAACTCAGTTTTGGCAGCCCTGACAATCAGACTTTTGTTGAAAGATCAAATTCGAGAGGCACAAAGAAATGACATGTTTTTGTGCAAGATGAAAGAGCGAACCTTGGAAGGAAGCATCAAAGGATTTACAGTTGATGCAGATGATACTCTTTTCTATGAAGGAAGAATCTGTGTACCTAAGGATGAGCAGCTAAGGAAGGAGATTTTGGTAGAGGCACATAATATGCCTTATTCTATTCATCCAGGCGGAACTAAAATGTATCATGACTTGAAGATGCACTTTTGGTGGAGAAATATGAAAAGGTCTATTGGTGATTTTGTTGAGAGGTGTATGACTTGTCAGCAAGTGAAAGCAAACATCAGTGTCCAAAAGGACTTCTTAAGCTATTAGAAATTCCAGAATAGAAATGGGAGAATATCACAATGGACTTCGTAGTCGGATTACCGAAAATGTTCAAGGGTAATCACGCTATTTGGGTGATTGTTGATAGACTTACAAAATCTGCCCACTTTCTACCAATGAAGATGACGTATAGCATGGATCGATTGGCTCAGATTTATGTAGATGAGATCATTAGACTGCATGGGGTGCCCATAAGTATCGTGTCCGATCGAGATATGAGATTTACTTCTAAGTTTTGGAGGAGCCTACAAGATGATATGGGTACTAAGTTAAATTTTAGTACAGCATATCACCCACAGACTAATGGACAGTCAGATAGAACAATTCAAACACTTGAAGATATGCTACAAGCTTGTGTTCTAGATTTTGGAGATAATTGGGAAAAGCACCCGCCATTGGTGGAATTCGCATACAACAATAGCTATCAAGCAACCATTGGCATGACACCATATGAAGCTCTGTATGGAAGAAAGTGCAGGTCGCCGCTACATTGGGATGAGGTAGGAGAGAAAAGAATCTTGGGTCTTGAAATTGTTGAAAGGACAGTGGCAGTTATTAGCAAAGTAAAAGAACGCATTAAAGCTGCCCAAGATCGACAAAAATCTTATGCGGACTTAAAGAGAAGAGATTTTCACTTCGAAGTTGGAGATAAGGTATTTTTGAAGTTAGCACCAATGAAGGGAATTGTCCGGATTGGCAAGAGTGGTAAACTAAGACCACGTTATATTGGTCCTTTTGAGATTCTTGAAAGAGTCGGAGAGTCGGCATATAGACTCGCACTGCCACCAAGTTCGACATCGATTCATAATGTCTTCCATATCTTATCCTTGAGGAAATATATTCATGACCCAAGTAATGTTGTGAATCATGTTGACTTGGAATTAAGTAAGGACTTAACCTATGAAGAGTATCCTATTGCTATCTTGGATCGAAAAGTTCATGTGTTAAGAACCAAAGCCACGCCTCTAGTCAAGGTTCAGTGGAGTAGACCTGACAAGAACGAGGCTACATGGGAAAAAGAAGAGGACATCAAATCTAGATACCCTCATTTTCTAAACTCAAGTAAGTATTTTGAGGACAAAATCTTTTTCTAAGTGGGGAGGGATGTAGGGGTGATTTACATTTTTATTACAAAAATTAAAAGTGTGGACACAATTTAACACAAAATCCTAATTGTGGACACATTTAGACACTTTGGGAATAAAAAACCCGAAATTAAGTGAGTTTGGTAAGGTGCTGTTTAGAAAAATAATATTTTAATCATTATATAATATTATATAGAAGAAAACAATTTCGGGTTTCTAAAACCCAAACCTTATATAATATTATATTGAAGAAAACAATTTCGGATTTCTGAAATAAAAAATGTTATTTAAATATTCAAAAAATTCGAATGGAGTATTGTTAAAAAATGATTATTTAACTATACTTAATCGACTTCCTGAAACCCGAAATATAAATTTATATATTTAAAAAATTCAAAAAGAGTACTCTTTAAAATATAATTTAAATCTTCCAAATTCGGGTTTTGTAAACCCAAACTTCATAAATTAATATTTTTAAAAAAAGCTGGACAAATTTAAAAATATCCTATGAAACCAGCAAATCCATTTCTTCAATTCATTTCTCCCACTTTATAAACACATCGTCCATCACCAACTCCAACATTCATACACTCACTAAAAATTGATATGCTGGTTTCATAGGATATTTTTAAATTTGTCCAGCTTTTTTTAAAAATATTAATTTATGAAGTTTGGGTTTACAAAACCCGAATTTGGTAGATTTAAATTATATTTTAAAGAGTACTCTTTTCGAATTTTTTAAATATATAAATTTATATTTCGGGTTTCAGGAAGTCGATTAAGTATAGTTAAATAATCATTTTTTTAACAATACTCCATTCGAATTTTTTGAATATTTAAATAACATTTTTTATTTCAGAAATTCGAAATTGTTTTCTTCAATATAATATTATATAAGGTTTGGATTTTAGAAATCCGAAATTGTTTTCTTCAATATAATATTATGTAATGATTAAAATATTATTTTTCTGAAGAGCACCTTACCAAACTCACCTAATTTCGGATTTTCTATTCCCAAAGTGTCTAAATGTGTCCACAATTAAGATTTTGTGTTAAATTGTGTCCACACTTTTAATTTTTGTAATAAAAATGTAAATCACCCAGGGATGTAGCATCCGGAAAAAAAAATTAATAATAATAATAAATTTAAAAAAATTAATTAAATTTAATTTAAATTTAAGTTTGTTTCTCTTTCTTTTATTAAATTTATGTTAAAGCATGATATTAAGTGATTATGTCTTATAAGTCGCACCCTAGATTATTAAGCATAAAATTAAATTCATAATTAGGATATATTTTCCTAGGCATGTAAATATTTTTTTTTAAAATTTAAATATATCCATAAAAAAGATAATTTCATATCTATTAAAATTTGGTTAGGATTATCCCTAGATAACCATATCATATCTTTTAAAATCTTTCATAATCTTTTGAAACCCTAGATAAACTAGTATAAATAACCCTGCACCCAATATTATTTTTTCCACGTCAACGAAAGAAATAGAATTAAAAGGCAGAAGACAAGTCGGAAGGTACTTTTGCATTTGGGTAATTCTAAACACAACCATTTTTTTTCTCCCTACAGCCTCCCTTAAAAAATTTAAAGATGATTTTCCAATTTTATCCTTATAATTTTAATTTAAAAGGTTAATATTCAAATATAAATCTCATATAATAAAGCCTCCATAAAATAGAAAAGCCCCCGTAAAATAAAAACTCTAAAAAAAATTTCTTCTGCCAAAACTAAAACCTCAATAGTATCTTCTCGTCATTGTCATGTAATTTTGTGTGCAATCAAGAAAACAAGTCTAATTGTACACATATTTCATTGTGTGCGATTGAAAGCTTCTGCTGCTGTATTCAAACACTCCCAAAAAAAAACATTCGTTGGATGCTCTCAAATAGAAATTCGCACAGCCGCCATTACCAATCCCTTCTTGAGAATTGCCACTTCACAAATCTTTGAGAAAAGGAATGGAAAAAAAAAAACTAAGATCTCCTCTGAGAGTTTCGCACAGCCGCCATTACCAATCCCTTCTTGAGAATTGCTACTTCACAAATCTTTAAGAAAAGAAAAGGAAAAAAAACTAAGATCTCCCTGGCTCTGGCTGGTGGAGATCCGGCATCTCATTTGTACATTAATTGTCACGGATAATACATAAAATATAGACAAACTTTTGTAAATTTCATCAACAAATAGACATATAAAAACATATTTATGTGTAGGTATATTTTAATTTTGAGAAGAAGATGATATCCTAAATCTAATTTTATAGGGGCTTCATTTTAGAGTATTAACTATTTTAATTAGGTTTTAAATTAAAGGTATAAGGATAAAATTAGAATATCAAAATTTATTTTGTAAAGGGGGTTGTGGGGAGAAAAAATGTAGCTTTGTTTAGAATCACCCTTTGCATTTTAAACTCTAATGTATCGTAAATTGATGGCATATTTATTTCTCTTTTTCTCTACAATTAAGTTATTAAAGTTGCTATGTTTTTTCTTTTCCAATGTATTTGCATCGGCAAATATATATATAATAATTTAGTTATATTTATTCAATTTTTGCTAAATACGTAGACAATGTTTTTCTTCTGAATTAGTTTATTTTGGAGTCGTATGAACAATTATTAATGCATCTTTTCACTTTTTTTTTTCTTGCGTTAGATTATGTAATTAAATTTTACTATGCACAAAATGTTAAGAGATTTATTAAAAAGATCATAATAATAATAATAAATTATTGATTTATAAGTTCTATCCTCTTTTCGAGAGCATAAAATATTATGCAATATTTAAACATGATTTAAATTTACGGAATTTCATTCATGTTTATAAATTTTATAATAAGTATGAATTTATGTATATATGTAATCCATTGATAGGTGGTGCGCAAGACATAATCGCTTAATATTTGTTAGTTTCATTCAAGTAGGTGGGGTGTCATATGGTGACTTTACATTATCCATTTCATATGCTTTACTTGAATTTATGCATGTTTCTATAGCAACAGTTTGGCTTCGGCCTATCTACAACAACAGTTTGGTCTTCGGACTATCTACAATAACAGTTTAGCCTCCGGGCTTGGTCTTCGGACTATCTATAGCAACAGTTAAGCATACGGGCTCTCTCTATAGCAACAGAATGGGTCTACGGACCACGACGGTTAATTGCATGCATTTTATTTTTGTATTGTATATAATTGTGGATATATGTGCCCCACTGAGTCAATAGAACTCACCCCAATCTATTAACTATTTTTAGGCAATGGTTCTGGCGATGAGGAGTAATGCGCGATGATGGTGGTCTATTGATGGTCAAGTTTTTCATGCAAAACTTTTATATTTCTTTTAAGCTTCCGCAGTTTAGAGTCAAACTATATTTTATTTTCTTTAAGTTATGTTTTTATTTATCAAGACTATGAATATTTTCCTTTTATTTCAATGAAAAGTATGCATGTTTCACTCCCCTTTCATTTATGAAAATTGAGGCGTGACAGTACGTTTCATTAATGTAAATAGTGTATCTCATCTAATAGTTTATTATTGATCATTGTTCTAGAATACCTCAATGAAGCAAGAAAGTGTTTCGTTATCTGCGCGCAAAATACTGCACAACTTTGTTACTGTCGGAGAATAATCACAGTTCTTTGAATAACATCAAGGAAGGAGAGGACTATTTGAAGGCTGAGAGAGAGATCACAACTGTTAATGTGGATCAATATATCGATGATTATCTGAATGCTGATGTGTATATATGCAAAATTTGAAAAGGTTTTAAATGACATGGTTATGAATATTTGTGTTTTTAATTTTCTGGTTAGATGTATAAACATTAACAAATATCTCATGTTAAATACTTTGATCTTTTTACTTTGATTTAGTAGTATTTCAATTTCGATGATAATATAATATTAAAGCTATTTGTATTCATTATTATCATTTTATAAACCATGACTATGTGTATTTTATTCTAAAGGTGTTAAAAATTAAAAATAAGGATTTGTTACAGATTAGTATATATTCACATGTGAAATATTTCGTTATCCTTAAAATATATGATATACCTTGATTTTTATGTGAATGATTTAATGATCTTATTAACAAACAACAATGATCATTTTTTAAAAAAAAACAATGATCTTAAGAAACAATTTAAATGATAAAACAATGATCAATTTTTTTTAAAAAACAAATATAAGTTATATTATCTACCAGATTATGAAATTAAATAAACTACTTAAAATTTAAAAAGATATAGTACTGTAATTTAAAAAAAAATAACATAAATAATGATATTTTTTAAAATAAACAATGATCCTATTTAACTCGTTAAATGATAACACACGACAATACTATTATTAAAATTATTATGTGCTTAACTCTTTAATTGATAATACACGACAATACTACTTTTTAAATTTATTATGTGTTTAACTTATTTAATGATCAAAATTATTTTAAAAAATGATATAAATTATATTAACTGATTGAATATTACACGACAAAAACTACTTAAAATTAAAAAAATATATATAGTAAGGTTATCGAAAAAAAGAGTAGTCACATAAGCAAAAAATATTAGTTTTATTACAAACTGAAACACACGAAAATACTAAAACTAACTTAAAAAGATCCATAGAGTTTAATGATTTAAAAAACATCTACAAAATAAGATTAAGCATTGTTTTTCTCCAACTCCTCATGTTGGTCGCAATTCCTGGAATCGTGATTGCACATTTTGTGACACGTTCTACACTTTCTCAAAGGTTTTTCCTTGTCCCTCATTTGCTTTTCCTTCCGAGAGATGTACCGACTATCGCTCCCTTTGGTTTTAACCAACTCTGGAGATTGAACAATGATTTGGTCTGGTCTGTCCTGACCATAGATATCTTGAATGATCTTCTTCTTCTAAGACAATGAAGACACACAATTATAAACAACAACCAATTACATTACAATAACACATTTATTTAATAACGTATTACAAACAATATAAACTTACAAATAAATGCACATTTACTCAAATCAATATTAAAACACAATGCACAAAGGTTTTAGACCCTCGTATCACTTCAAAGCATCATCACATGAAGGAACATTTAAAACTGACACTAAATGCACATAAATGATAAAAAAAAATTATAAACAATGATATAACTTAAGTTATTCACTGACATCTAAAATACTAAATATTCTAATATACATTTTACCTAAAACACCCATTTCATAATTAAAAAAAAATTAATTAAATGTCACGTGTCAAGATAACAACCATTTGATTTAAAAAATGGACGATTAGATATATAGTCACTGTTCATTCATGGTATATAGTTTAGGAATTAACGCAACTCTATATATATATATTTATATATAGGGAGCGGATCAGGTGAGAAAAATCCCCCTGTGAGAAAAAAAGAATGAATCATGCCCCCTGTGAGAAAAAAAGAATGAATCATGTCCATTAGATTTGAAAAGATCAATGGTTGATATGCAATTAAGCAACAACTGAAATACAATCAAGCAACAAAATAATCAAGCAACAACTAAAACGCAATCAAGCAACAGTAATATGTTGCTTGATCATATTTTAGTTGTTGCTTGATTGCATATCAACCATTGATTTATTTAGATCTAATGGACATAATTCATTCTTTTTTCTTACAGGGGGATTTCTTCTTATTTGATCTCATCTCTCTCTCTATATGTATATATAGAGGAGAGATCATGTAAAAAAAAATCCTCATGTGAGAAAAAAGAATGAATCATGTCCATTATATCTAAAAAAATCAATGGTTGATATTCAAACAAGCAACGAATAAAACACAATCAAACAACAAAATAATCAAGCAACAACTAAAACACAACCAAGCAACGTTGCAATCAAGCAACGACTTGAATACTATCAAGCAAACCTCATGAACACAATCAAGCATCTTTCTCATTTTCTCACGTTAAAACCTTTCTCACCGGATCCGCTCCCTATATATATATATATGGTAGTGATCAGGTGAGAATAGGAGTTACTATGAGAAATAAGAATAGATCTCGCGCGTCCATCTCATCAAATCGACGAACAGGATTCATTCTCACTAAATTGAAAAATGCGACATTTTTGCCCCAATATCCTGCAGTTTTAGCCTTTAAAGGCTAAAATTGTAAAAAAAACTCAAACACAAACAGCAACCTGCATTTTAAGCACGATTTACTTCATTTTTAGCCCAATTTTCTTCATTTTTAGCCCGATTTACTTCATTTTTACATAAATACGAATAAAAAAAATTAAACATATTCTTCTTCAAAGCAGCAACACGAGCGTAGTCTCTATAAAACTCAATACCAACATCAACAGTTCTAAAAACTCTGCCCTTAAAATGCTTCATCTCATCAACACACTTTGGAATAAATGAACTTGTAAGATACAAAAATGCACAATGTTAACACTAAAGATGCACAATATAATAGTAAAAATGAACGTCGATTTGAATACTCACTTTGGAATAAATGAACCTGTAAGATACAAAAATGCACAAAGTTAACACTAAAGATGCACAATATAATAGTAAAAATGAACGTCGATCTGAATAAAATAAATTTTTTAAAACTATATTCATGCACAATAAACAAAGTCGAGACCGAACACGAATGCGAAATCCAGAAACAAAGAAAAAAAATCTGATCGACAGAAGAAATATAAATCAAATCGAACGAAGAAGGAAGAAGAAATCAAATCGCGCGAAGAAAGGAATAAAAATCTAATGAGATACTATTTCAGATTTTAAAAAAAAGCTAAAATTACAAAAAATAACCTTAATTTTTGCAAAACTGCAGGATAATCGAGGAAAACTGCACACGGA
This sequence comes from Plectranthus barbatus, assembly GCA_026898455.1. Classification (NCBI taxonomy): domain Eukaryota; kingdom Viridiplantae; phylum Streptophyta; class Magnoliopsida; order Lamiales; family Lamiaceae; genus Plectranthus; species Plectranthus barbatus. The sequence goes on along the minus strand of JAPKLW010000246.1, from coordinate 682,635 downwards.
GTGAAATAGATCATGAGCGTTGAAATCACAAAATCAAAGGCTGAGATTTATTCTCATTTCTCATACTAAAAACTATTCTCATATGATCACTACTCTATATATATATATATACAGTTGTATCCCAAATTTTAACATAGATCCACCTCTATTGACCAATACTTACCCTCAAATCGATTAAACCAAACTTTGTATACCCCTATATTTTAGTGCATTATTTTATGTTCACTTCCTCTTACATTGTTTTTTCTTTGAGAGCTGTTAGAAACATTCAAAATTGAGTTATCTAAAACAAAGTCATCTCATGAATGACAGCAGTGGTGTACAGTATCATCTCATAATTAGCTCTCAAATAACACTTTGAAAAATAAAGAAAAAACAAGAACAACATTCTCTATGCTTCACATTTGTAGTAAACAAACTTCTCCATGGCATTTTTGCAAGAACCACAAATCTTTGTCTTCTCAATCAACCCTTCTTCATATGCAACCACTTCATCATGTCTGCATCTTCCACCATCACCACCGGCTTCAAGCGCGGCCATGAGGGCGCGCGCTAGGCCCTTCTCTGCCACATGTTCGCGCCATGAATGGAAGGTCTCGAGGGCTCGATCGAGCTTCACTTGGTCAAGTTTCACCACGTCTCTCGATGACCCCTTGCCGATAACTGCCCATCCATCTCTGCTGTCCATCTCCAGCAACTCCCCAACTCTTGCTGCAATCTCATCACACCTCCTTGTCTGATCTTGCTGCTGCCCTGCCCATCTTTTTAAGGTCTCCAGCCGAAACCAGAAGAAATCGACACCGTTGAAAGTTATGGAGCTGCTTAGGCATTCTTGATCAATGGTGTGGATGATGCTCCTCACATTCTCACCAGGATTCTTGCAGCCTACATACACTGCTTCAAGATCAATGCCTGAGGTTTGTATTTTCTTGATGTTTTTGTTAAGCTTTCTGATCCAATCCATGTTGTCACTTCCATAGATGCAGAGGTTTCTCCCTTCCTCAACCTGAAAGTTTGCAGATGTAAGAGCTACACATTGCTTAAAAGTGAGAAATTCAGACAAACACTTACCCATTCAGACAGCAAAGGGCTGATCCCATTGATCATGAGGTCTACTGTCCAATCTGTTTGTTCCCACAACTCTCTCTCTCTTGAACTCGAAAACGGAAACGCTTTAGGCCCCCATATCCACACCATATCCATTGCATTCGTGTTTGAAACGAGCCCGAGTTCATTCACCACCACTATGATTGGATCTTCCCAGAAGCTCCATTCTTGTGTGATGAACTTCACCGCGGAGGAATTCAGTGACCATGGCCTCCGGACAGAGAACCATGGGACGCGGTCTGAGAAGAACTCGAAGCTCGCCTTTTCAGCAGGGCTCCACTCATTCGGAAATGAGATTGGAACCCATAACACAACACAGCTCTCCGAAATTCTTGTTTGCTGTACTAGAAAAAATGCTTTGTCTAAAGGGAGCAAATTAGGCCTTGTGATCAAGAGCAGAACTATCTTACTCCTCAGCTCAAGAATTCCAATCTGCTCAATTCAGACAACTAGTTTACAAAATATTTTCAGACAGCATAGTTGTGAATTGCTGTAATGAGATGTAAAAACCACTCACCTTCTCTCTTGAACAAGATTTCTTGAAGGGAAACTCGTCTTGCCAAGCGAATAAGGCGCGTAACGCCTTTTGGTTATCGGTTTCACCCTCCTTGAACATATGCAGCATCCTCTCATAAAACCTAGTTTCTGTAAGAAAACCTTAAATTACTCAAACTAATGCAGAAAACTCAATTATATGTAAGTTTTTTTTAACTCAAACTCCACCTATTTGCTGCTGGCATTTATCAATGCATTCTTTAAGATCAGTGCACAAACTGCTCAGCTTGAGGCCTAGACTGTAAAGCCCCCAAGCAGCAACAACAATTCTGTCTGAAAACCTGAAGACACAGGGGAGTTTACGCATCTCACTAAACTGAACACGTGAAAACGATAAAAAAAAATACAAAAAAGGACAGAACATGCACTTGCTCAAGGCTAAAGTTTCTCAAATCTGCAATATGTGAAGAGCAAACCAGTATGCTTCTACAGATCCAATAGGTAGCCAAGTAAATCCTCGATCTTGTCTCCGCCCTGTCTTGATCATCGGCTAGCTCATGCTTCACGGACATGGACTCGTAGCTGATCACAGACCTAATCAGCTTCAGCATAGTTCTCACCAACAGATTCAAGGCCTTAAACTTAGGCTGCAGCACTGTGATTGCGGTGGGAATACGTTTAACGCTTGCAAGCGAAAGAGCTAATGCATTTTCAGATTGCAGCTGCAAAATGAGCCAAAACATGCCAAAGCTGTGTGTGAAAGATGCTAGAGCAAGCACCATTTTAGCATCCCAACTATAACGGCCCAGCATCTCGAGCACTGCCATCGTGTTTTTATGCAGATTTTCATCCTCAAAGCAACGAGACAGCATCTGCCAGTTCAAGAACTCATGTCAAGAGATGAAAAACATGGGACCCGAAAAATCAGACAAGTGTGAGTTTTAGATGGCTCATTACCTCATGTGAGATCTTGTAGATGATACGCGCTGTGGGCTCTGCTTCTGATGCAAAGATATCAATGGCAGTGATGTCGAGCTCTTGATCAAGAACCTAAAACAAGTAAAACGTGTTTAATTCAGCAGGCGAATGCGCAAAGGAAACACAAAAACCTTGAAAGAAGAGGGCAACCTACGGTTGCATTCTCTGCACTGCAGCTGAGAGTTGCCTCCACGAGGCTCAACAGCAGGGAGGAATCGAGGTGGCAACGATCATCCGGATCATGTGTGAGCATGATTTCCTTAATCAGAAAGTCATCAACGTTCATATTTGGGTAAGCCATTGATGAATGGAAAATGAATGGAGAAGCCAAGATCCTCATTTGAAGAGCCACAACAGCAGCCTCTTTTCGAGCAGTGAGTTTGAAGAATCCTTTTTCTTTTTTCGGTTCCTTTTCTGTGTAATCTTGAAGGGACTTGAGACTTTTCCATTACAGTATGGCTTCAGACATCACTCATTTGCTGCACGTACGGGATGTATAAAGTAGGCCTGAGAGCTCAGTTTGCTTTGATTTTTTAGTCCCTTTTCCTTTTGTTGTTGTTACACTTTTGCTTTGGAATCAGCCCTTTAAAATAAGGGGGGAACTGAAATGCTGAATTTGGGCAAGAATCTTAAGCTAAAATCATGTCCATTAATGATTAAGCAAGGAAAAAGAAGTGGATTTCATTGTTTATGAACATGTAAATCCCATGTGGGGCAAAGAAAAGATGCGGATAAAGACAACAAGAAAAGCATAGAATTTGTTAAAGTGAATGATGTAATAAATTGTTGATTATTCTTGAAGAAAGTGAGTGAAACATTGACTGCCATAATAAGATGTTTAAGATTCACATTCTTTAAATAAAATATGAAAAATAGGCATGGTCTCTGCTATGGATATTTTCACTTTGGTAACTAAATGAACTACATATGTTAAAAAATTCCTTCCACTAAAACTCAGCTTAAAAACATAAGAGCATGCGCTTGTAATAAACATATCGACTCGAATCAAAGATGATATTAGTGTAAGAATTGCTAAAGTTTATACAACTCTGCTTTTATCTGCTTCATTAGAAAATATTTGAAATGATAGTGGAAAAATGGTACATGATTTCAAGAAAATCAGTTTCATCACTAAATATGAGGTATTAAGCTTTAAAAGAAAAAAAAAATACAAACTCTCTCTCAAGATTGATCCAAACTATACTTATGTGACATAGTATGCAGCATTTCGAATTATGGTGTTGAAAATATAAAGCCGAAAATCCTAGAGAGATTTTGATTCTTTGTACACTTCAAATGTTGCAGGTTACAGAAAGCTGAGGAATTAGAACAAAGAAGCTGGCTGCATCCATTGTTTACAGGAGAGATCTTGATCTCTATCATTATTGATAAGAACCAGTCAAAATCATGCATGTCTGCTTCATCAAAGTATGTACACTAGATCCGTACAAACAAAAAATCTTTGGTAATTAGACAAGCTCGAGCCTAGGTCGATGGCAACGTGTCTACGAGTACAGCTTTATTCTGGTTGTGATTATGCTCCTGCATATTGGACAGTCTTCAAGGTCTGCTCCACACTCACAACATGTCTGTTTGATATATCACGAATGCATTCAATCTTCAACGTATAATATTATTATGTATCGATCTCAAATCTAACAACAATGGCTGTCTCTTACCTGGTGTCCGCAGCCAAAGGCCATGTCTTTCGAGTTGCTGAGACATATGGGGCAGATCTGTTAAACAAAATACGATCAGACAAGGTATGTCTACATATTATGTTCTTGGTTTAGGATTCTTACCTTGCTGTCATAAAGAGAGGTGGAAGATGAAGTGGGAGTTGTTGTTTCGTATTGATCAGGATAGTATGAAGCATTCCTCTGGAAACTGCTGGTGTATGGACTGTAACGACTGCTGGAGTTGGCTCGAGGTGGAGGAGGCCGCAGAGCAGCTCTGTTTGGAGCTTGCCCTGTCTGATGGCTGATCAAGATCAGACAATAAACTGCAGTATTAGTGCACTGTTTGTCTGAAGATAAGGTATTGTATGTAGATGATCACGTCTGTTTCGCTCGCTCTTACCCCAAAATGTTGAGCTCCAATGTAGCTTGATACTGAGTAGGAATCTCCATTAGTGCAGACAGAGCAAACTCTGCCTCTTTCCTACATTGTTCCACATTCCTCGACATGATCTCGGTGAAGTTCACAAACTAACACAACAAGGGAAGAAAAATGTGAAAAACTCATCTCAGAGAAACTGGATTTTCCTTGAATTCTAACCTGAAAGTTGTCGAATGCTCTCTCGGGAAGGTTGTCATCAAACTCCTGCATCATGTCCCAAGGGCCGTCTCCAACTCCGACTACGACAATGGAGAGTGGATAGTAGCTGCCATTGTTTTAACTTGAAGATGTTAGAATTTGTAAACAGGAAATGGTTTAGGCTCTGACAATGAGATTGATTGGTTGATTGTTACCTTGCTCTAACAATGGCATCCACTGTTTGTATCTCTTGTGAGCTCAACTGCCCATTTGGAGTGTCAACACTTCTTGTAACCTGAACCAGCAGCAGCCATTTTTCAGCTCAAGAGTTCAAGATTATGATTTGATTGATTCATTTTATAAAGAGATTGAGGAGAAAGATTACTTGTCCATCTGCTATTATGAGAAGAACATGGTACTGGCCGCGGCTTTCTTCTACGATGCTCATCGCCATTTCGATCACCGGTGCAAATGATGTTGGACCTGGACATGGACACCATGATGGAAAAGAGAAGGTTTAATGGTGGAGAAGTACTAAGAAATTAAAAGGAAATATTAGTCTTTTGATAAATGAGAGTTACTTTGTAGTTGGAGAATGAACTATTTAGTGGATCTACAACTTTGAGTCTAAATTTAATAAATTATTTAATTAAGTCCAAATCAAGTTTATATTTCAACAGTTATGTCTGAAAACATTCATTACAAAAATCCCTCAAACATTCGGAGTTCTGTAGCAAAAGTTATGACCTGAAAGTCGAAGGTGTGGGGCTAATTCCTTGTAACGTGTCAAGACTTCTTCAAATCCCTCACAAAACCTTCCATCTGCATAGAAGCTGAACACATCCTGATCGTGTGTTGAGGCTGCCAAACACACAAGTCAACATGTCTCACATCAGACGAGCTCATAGACAAAACGTTTTAACTACTACTCCCTCCGTCCCATGTAATTAGTCCCATTTGGTTTTGGCACGATAACCAATGTTAGTGAGTATAGTGGAATTAATATTTTATTGATGAGTGTAAAAAAGTTTGCCATTTTAGGAAATGGGACAATTAGATGGGACGGACAAAAAAGGCAAATGGGACTAATTTCGTGGGACGGAGGGAGTATTATCATTAGCAGATCTAAGTTCAAACCGAATTTTACTTTTTGTTATATTAGTACGATAATTCAACATTTTTATAGAAAAAAAAGGTAAAAATAAAGAATGGGAAGATATGAAGGGCTGAAAATGAAGGAAATCCAAAAATATTTTTTAGTTCTACTTAATTTTATATGGTTCATGTTATAAAAAATGTAATAAAGCTCCCGACTCGAAAATCCTGGATCCGTCACTGACTACTACGTACCATCTCCGAATCCGAAACATGGGATTAGGTTATCATCATCAAAAGCAGACAAAGTTTTCCCTATGATGGATATGGCTTGCTCATAGGGATTTGGTCCATTTCCAATTGCGTGTAAGCTTTTCCTGTTGAATGATCTGGCCCCTACACAAGAATCATATATATATTCATCAAAAAACTACAAAATTTTGATCAAATTAATGAGAATATATATCTATGAACCTGTCCACTCATTGCTCTTGGTGAAATCGATGCCAACTATTAGATTTGATGATTCCAAACCTGACCTTGCAAGAGCAGCTGTAACCTAAGATGAAACAAAATTCTTCAACTTAGTGAAAATTCAAGAAATGGGACTTTTTTTTTTCTTTTACCTGGTCAAGGGTCTGGTAGTTATCAGCAATTCTTGAGAACTTCCTGTCGAGACGGCGGCGTGGAGGCGGAGGAGTGGGTGGAGCGTAGGTGTAAGCCGGCGGAGTGTGGTGGTGGCGCGGCGTGCAGCAGGGGTGGTGAGGAGTGGCGTAGGGAGGGGGTGGATAGCCACGATCATCAAATGAAGATGAACTGAAAAATCTTCTGCCGCTTGAATTCTTGTTCCCCATCACTCTCTCAAAAACTATATATGCATATACAATTATCGACAAAAACTACAAAAAATGGTGTCTTTGTTTTTGTTTGTCAGAGAATATTTTGTAATGAACGATTTTCAGTGCTTCTATAAATATATATGTATATACATTATGTATGTATACACATACATTGACTAATCAACTTATCATATGTTGTTCACTTACTACTTGTACCATTTTTTGGGAGGGAAAACTAATAATTTTATTCCAAAGTTTTGATTCAGAAAATTTTTTCCCAAGTTTTTTTCAATCAAGATTTTTTATCCTATCTTTTTATTTCATTAAAAATTTTGTCCCACATATTTTTCATCAAAAAAATTTATCCTAATTTTTTATTTTGCCAAAAAAATATATCCCACAACTTGGAATAAAATTTTCTAATAAAATAAACTATCTGATAAAAAATCCTAATTAAAAATACTTGGAATAAAAAAAAACTCTAACTAAAAAAACTTAAAATAAAATTCTTGTCAAATGAAAACTTTAGGGATAAAATCACATGTTCTCTCTTTCCGAAACATCCCAATAGTCAAGATTGATATTTAAATAAGAGTTTTTAGAATCCATTTTTTATATAGAAAAAGAATTGTAATTATGCAAATTAGGAGTGGTATGGTCTGGCCGAAACCAGTCAAATCGGCCAAACCGAATTAATTTGGTCGGTTTGAAATTTAATTTTAAAATTGGTGGTTTAAAAATTTTGAAACTGGTCAAATTTGGTTTGATTACGGTTTGGTGACTCAAACTTGGTAAGTTTCTACTTTTTCATACTATTAGTCCATGTTTAAATTTCTTGGTCAATATAGTCTAATTTTAGTTTTAAATTTTTTTATATCAAAAATCAACTTATAAGCGTTAACATTAAATATTATTATTTTATATTATTTTTTACCATAAATTAAGAATTAATATCGTCATTATAAATTTACATGTCTCTTTCAATTTTACATTAGAAGTTTAAGGTTATAATTTTATTACAATTAATCCAGGTGTTTCTTTTGGTTTTACATTACATTATAAATACAAGTTTTTAAAAATTAAAATTACATTATAATAAGTAATAACAAATAATAAAAATCAAATAATTTGCATTTAGGCCCTAAATTTCGACAAATTATAGTAGATCGTTGAAAGTTGAAACATATTTAATTTCAAACCGTCAAACCAGCCGGACCAAACCGTTTTTATACGGTTTGGCCAGTTTGATTGCGATAAATTATTTGGCCGTTTTGGTTTAAAAAAATTTCAAACCGTACTTATTGGTTTGGCCGAGATTTTGCTTTCAAATCGGCCAAACCGAACCGCGAATATATGCTTTCTAATACTTAAATGTATCATGTTTAACACTTAATTAGTATCTTGGAGGATTTTATCCACTTGATGATTTGAAACAAATTTATATTTTATAAAAAAAAATAACGTAAAATATATATTTTTATCTAATTTTTTAATATCAAAATCTAGTTGGTTTGAAGTTAGATAATCACAATACCTACAAAGATCATCAAAATCCAGAAACTAGAATATGTTATCCATTTTGAATGATGACATACCCAAAAATACATGTTTTGAGACAGATTTGTACAATTCTATTTTATTATATGTAATCAATTAAAAGTTGTATTATAATTTATGAATTAATCAAGACTTGGGCTTTCGAGTCAATGGCGACAAATCTTAATATTTATGACTTCATCTCAAATCTATGCATTATTCTTGGAAAGTAACATTTATTATTATGAAGCAATTTCTTAGAAATTAACTAAAACCAGAAATTGAGACAAAGAGAGTTTCGGAGAAAATCTTGGTTTGACTAAGAAATATCATATTTAATTTCGAAAATCATTAGAGTTTATTGCAAGAAAAAAAACATGTATCGTACGTAAGCATTGAGGGAGGCTACCACGATAGCCCTTTTAGGTCAACTAGCTATTGGCTAAACTTTGTTTAATGAAAGATTGTATTAAAATATATATATTGTATGGAGAAATATAGTTGTCTATCTTTATCAAATCAATGGGAATCAAAGAAATTATAATCTAATTTTGAAACGCTAAGTTCTTTGTTTGTATGGTTTTTGGGGTCCCTACTTCCATCTAATCTATTTTTGTGGATAATAAAAACAAAAAGTTTAGTAGAAAAAGATACTAGTTTGTGGGGGCTATGTGTTTGACGACTAAAGCTTTGTCTACCTATTATCATTATTCACTTCTAGCTAGGGTTGAAGAAAACCTAATTCAACTCAAGATTTGGTGCGATTTTGATTCGGTCAAGAAGTTGTTTTGAATCTAATTCAATAAAAAAAAATTAAATTGAACTATGTTTCGATTTGAATCGAGTTGAGGAGTTTTGGGTTTGGTTAAAAGTGATCCAACCAAAACTCCGATTAATATATTTACTTTTCAAGTTTATATTAATAAATTAGATTATTTGTTAATTATATTTTTTTATTAATTATTAAATGTACATATTAATTTGGGAATAATCCTAAATATGTTGTAAAATATTAAAAATATGGGAAGGTCTCAGGTTAGGCACACTTAAACGGTTTAGGCGAGTTCTATTCATTACCCCTAGCCAAACCCATCTAATATACTCTAATTGGAGATTAATAAATCCTATTTGGGATGGATGAACCCATTTGGGTATGGATAAAATCCGCCTAACACAAATTTTTGCCTAAAAATATATTTTTTTAATTATGTTATCTATTAAAAAAAAAAAGGATAAGGTCTATTTGATTCAGTCTGAACATTTAATTGAACAACTTGATTTGATTTTCAAAAAAATTCTGAATTAACAATTTGGATGTTTTGATGTGATCTTTAAAAGACAAAAACTTGCATTAGACATGCCTAAATGGTTTAGGCGGGTTTTATCTATATCTAAATAGGTTCACTCATTCCAAATGGAGTTTATTAATCCATAATTAAGGTATATTAGATGAGTTTGATTTAGGTTAATAAATAAAACCCGCATAAACTGTTTAGGCGTACCTAACATGAAACCTTCCCTTAATTAAATGGATTATGTCTGTACACCCCCTATTTTGTAGAAAAGGGAAAAACTCCTTGCCATTTGGGCTCGCAACTGGGCTATTCAACATTTCCTATTAAAATAACTTTTGTATATCTTATATATAAAGATTATAGGGCCAATAATAATCGTAGTAATTATTAAATATATTAACATTGACATAGCCATCTATTTTATGTATAAAATAATTCCTTTCGAGAACATTGTAAACTCGATTTGATAGTGTTGGGGTCAGGTTCAGAACAAGCCCGACACACAAACCCAAGGCAATACATACACGAGCCCAACTTGGCTATTCTATTTGTGATGAACATGGTCGAAAGAGACTCAGTGCATTTTTTTGCATCATCATCTTCAACATCAGTTGAGGTTCTACCCTCGATGTTGAAGCCATATGAGAGAAGTCGGGCCTCTGCTCTTGAGAGTAGAGCACTTGGGACTCTACTCTCGACATCGAAGCCATATGAGAGCAATCAGGGCTCTAGTCTCAACATCGAAGCTAATTGGAGCTCCACTCTATTTCGATGTTGAAGTCACATGAGAGCACTTATTTCTCTACTGTCACTCCTACGGGCTTTGACTGCTCAACTCCAAAGCACAACCCTCGCTCAATGGCAACGGTTCAAACAAAAGTTTAACCCCTCGATCGGGCTACTACTTATCGAAGACAAACCAAATTTTTTGTCAACAGCAACTCCACTTTACTCAAGAGAATCAACCCATTAGGCCTCAGCTAATTTTTTCGTCGACCCCACCTTATCGCACACAAATACAACCTTATAGCTCAAAAAATCGACCCCGAAATACACTCTGCACCGATGGCAACCCCACCTCACGTAGAGACTCAACCCCACTTTGGGCTCTTTGCCTATAGGTAGGGGCCGATTCCGACAGGACTCAGCAGAGGTTGGGGCTGGAGACCCCCCACCCCACAAACCCTATGGAGTTCCCAAAGTGCACGTGTGGGAGCAACTCTCCCATGCAAGGGAATATTTCTCAAAATGATTCCAACAAACCCGCGTGAGTTCTGGAACCATGCATCGGCCTTCAAATTGATTCTCCTGAATTATTTGACAGAATCATACGGATCATCATCTGAAGATACCCGTATATATGTTGAGTCCACCTTCGGGCCACTCAGCAACCATAAAAGATGACAATCCACCAGGTAGGGCTGGCAATTTCTGACACGACACGATAACACGACACGAACACGCACGATAAAAGCGAGCACGAACACGACATGAACCTGTTAAGCTCAAACACGAACACGACACGAACCCGTTAAGTTCAAACATGATAATGACACGACACGAAAACGACCCGACACGATAAAAATTAACCTCACTAAAATTGTCAGTTTTACACTTGGGACAAAAAAAATTAATACGACACGATAACACGACACGAACACGCACGATAACGATGAGCACGAACACGACACGAACCTGTTAAGCTCAGACACGAACCCGTTAAGCTCAAACACGATAATGACACGATACGATAAGACACGACACGATAACAACCCAACACGCACGAATTGCCAGTCCTACCACCAGGAGCCCTCGATAATATCTTCCGAGACAAGTCAGGATTTCGTACTTTGACACTAAACAACAAAGTATTCAACTTCAATGCCCACCTCTGGTACGCCCTGAAGCCGAATGAGCTATTGTTGTGGTCAAGCCTAAAATGGGCCCGACACACGAGCCCAAGGCAATACATTAGGGAGCCTATCTCCTGAACTCGTCGGGCATTGACTCAATCGTCGAAGTGAAGCCCAAATAACATTGAGGCCCAAGCTCAATAAGGATCAGTCAACAGTTTGTCTGACACTTGGATTTCTTGGGATCGGCAACAGCGGCGAAGGGTTTCGGTAGAGCTAGGCCAGGCCCAGAATTCTGCAATGGGCCCCCCTCATTGCATCTACAAAAGAAGGATCTGACTTTATTTCTCATCACTCACTTTTTCTTTCACCAGGCTAGAGCAAAAACTCTGTCATTTACTCTCCCTTGCTGACTCACTATGATTGTCGAGGCCCGGTACTAGTGGCTGGCCTACCCCGCACTGGACCAACCTAAATCAATTACTACCTCTGTCCCACTCTATTAGTCCCATTTGCCTTTTTGGTTTGTCCCATCTATTAGTCTCATTTCCTAAAATGGCAAACTTTTTCACACTCATCAATAAAATATTAATTACACTACACTCACAAACATTGGTTCCTGTGCCGAAACCATATAGGACTAATAGCGCGGGACAGAGGGAGTATTATTCTTTATTTGACTCTCTTACTAACTTGCTGCGATTGTTGAGTCCCTAGGGTTTGACCCCATCTGGGCAGCCTGTGCCAATTTCATAGCTCCAATTTGATAAGTTTTTTTACTACTTTATTTACTTATTAATTTAAGCATTCTCTTATTGAAGCTTGCATACTTCATATTAATTATTATTTGTTTCACATTACAATTGTCTTCTTTTATGTCTTACCGATTCAATCATATTATAGGAGATATTCGTTTGTACTCAGTTGTTGATTTTGTTAATCTCATTATTACAAATTACATATTCCATTTTATTATCTCTTTGATTACTTGTGGATATTTGTCATATTCGCCAACTTTTCTATGGGCCTCTATATATTGCAAAATCAAACCTCGACAGATATGGACTAGGCCGGGTTGGTACTTCCTATGGATTAGATATTTATCGTATTGATTTATTAATGATTCGATCTATTAAAGAATGATTCGTAAAAAAAAATGTCAATCCGTATCCGAATATTATTTGTGAAGCTTAAACACAAACTTATATGATAACGACAGAAACATATTAAGGATTTGATTTGATAGACAAGATAACAATCTGACTAGAATTAAATTCGATAAACACGTTAACAACCCAAAATAAGTCCGAAATAAAGGAAAATGGTGAAAATCTAACAATTATTTTGTATGATTTACACGATTTAAAATAATTAATATGATTATAATACTTAAATTAAATAAAATTACATCAACACAAAGAACAACGTTCAATTTTTTTTTAAAAAAATGATAACTATCTTTTGATGAAAATAACGAATATGTGTATTTGATCTAATTAGCAGATTATCTATATCCAATCCAAATTGGACACATACTTTTTGTGTTCTTATGTACCAATTCAATAAACCCCAATCAAATTTTTTTTATTATCATGTAAAAATCATATCAAATAGTCTCGTAGAATCGAGAATTGCCACCTCTATTAAAAAAATAGACTTTTGTTTTATTTTTATTTTTAATTTCAACGAAAATCATCCGTAATAATTAGAGGAAGTTGTCATCTGTCCGAATCTTCCTTACTGATCGTGAAATTGAGAAAAAGAATTATAAAAATTATTTTATAACAGAATAAAATGAAACTTCGATCTTATTTTATGGATACACATCAGAGCATAACATACAATATAATTTGAAACTAAAAAATCATATTCTAATCTTAAATTATTTAAGATTATAATTGTAGATTTATAAGGGTAGAGTTAGTGATCACAAAATTATTTAAAAAATCATACAATATATAACAATCGCGTTTCGAGTTCATTAAATTATATATTTAAGTTAAGGGTAAATAGGGAAAAATATCTTTAAACTATTTACGTTTTTAAAAAAATACCCCAATCTATTTCCAAAAGTTAAAAATACCTCAATCTTTACTTTCATTTATGAATTATACCCTAATCTATTGATATTTTGGGAAAATACCCCAATGTATTATTATTAGTTAAAAATACCACAATCTTTAATTTTGTTTATGAATTATACCAAAACAAGAAATATTTTTGGCTCACATAAAGATGGCAGTCAAAACAACTATCTTCGTTCGTGTTAAATTTAATGTATTAAACAATCAATATTTACTATATATTTTGAAAAGTATTAAACTTCATATTCTACTCTTTTGTTTTGTTTCCTTCGGTTGGTGAAACGTCCAATCCAAACCAAGACACATACGACACGTCAAAATATTGAGAGTAAAAAAATAAGAAATTCAAGAAACCGAAGGAAAAAAAAAAGAGAGCATAACATGAAGTTTTAAATACTTTTTAGATGATAAATGCATCTGAATATATAACAAATATTGATTATTTAGTACACTAAATTTTAATATGGATGATGATCGTTATTTTAACTGACATCTTTGAATGAGCCAATAATATTTCTCGTTTTGCTATAATTCATAAAAAAAATTTAAAAATTTGGGTATTTTTTAACTAATAATAATACATTGGGGTATTTTCCCAAAATATTAATAGATCAGTGTATAATTCATAAATGGAAGTAAAGATTGAGGTATTTTTAATTTATGAAAATAGACTGAAGTATTTTTCCGAAAACGTAAATAATTTAGGATATTTTCCACAATTTACCCTTGAGTTAAATATATAATTTAATGAACTCGAAACGTGATTGTTATTACAAAAGCAAATAATCTAAGCATGCATGTCTTTGGGAGAAAACCATAAAATCATAACAACTCATTTGACTTTCTTATCATATTTTCAACTTTATAGTGTGGGTTGATGATGTTTCGCTATCCACACACTATTAATATTAATTATGTGAGGAACTTTTTTTTTATTATCTAGTAGTTAGTGTCTTAATCTTGATAATTAATTTGTTTTTATTAGTAGTCATAATGTTGTGCTTCAATTTTGATGTCCATTTTTTATATTTCTTTTTTATCATACTAAAAGCGTTTAGGTTTCGATTTAATCATTTTAGAGATTGAACATTAATTAAATCAATTGATATGATTTGAAACTTTTGAAAATTATATTCTTCCAAATTAAATTGTTTTAGTCCTATTTTGATTCGAATAATTTGGTCCTTTTTAGTATTGGATCAATTAGTGGTGGAAGCAGTAACACCAAGATACGTTCAATTAGTGCAAACTTAACACCAGTATACCGTTCAATTAACTTGAAATACAAATTCTACAAATTATGAAAATAGTATATTGATATAGACATGTTTTACATGCTATGACTGAAAAAGTGTGATTACAAAAACAACAGTGAATAACAACGGTTAAAAAGTGTTGTTAAAGGGTATTCAGAAATATTGTTGTAGGTAATATTGTTAAAAATATACACATAAAGTGTCTTTTCACAAAAGACAATGATTTTAGAAGAAAAAAAAAAGAGTATTGTCTTTTTTCAGTATAGATAAAAATTTTAAACCATTGTCTTCTCTAAAAAAATTGTTGTCTATTGTAACAAAGACAACAATTTAAAACTATTGTCTTTTCTCCTAAATAACAATGGTTTGAAACTGTTGTTTATGGCAGAAAATACTAACGGTTCGAAACCATTGTCGTAAGTTGCTGCAATTAATATGCATATTTTCGCTAATTAATGTATAATCAAATACAAAAATCACAATATTCAAAATCCATATCATATATAAGTCGCAAATATACAAAAACAATATTCCTAAACATTAAAAATCTTAATATTAATCCTGTAAAAATGTATCGAACATCTCATCGTGAATAACACTCACAAATATTTAAAATCAATCTCCCAAAATCACAATTCAAAAAACAAAGTGATCCTTAGAATATTTTTTGAATTTGTTACGCATACATGTAATCTTGTAATTTATGCACCCATTCAATGCAAACATCATCAATATCCATGTTGTAGCTCTTATTGTTGAACTGTTAAATAAAAGATCATACATTATAAAGAAACAATAAACCTCAATAATTCAAATCTGATATTATTATAATTAAGTATTACCAATTGATGCAATGCATCGATCGTCTCAACATCAGAATCAATTATTTATTTCATGTACTGCATTACATAGTATCCGCACTGAAATCCATCAGTTTGTTTCGGAACATACGTTTGAAATTAATCTATTAATTAATATATATTTTTTATTATATGTATGTTGTAATGAAGTTTACATACCTTAATAATTGACCATTTAGGTATTTTTCTTGATTTCTGTTTAGTGCTTCAATGCTCCGCAATTCAAAAAATTAGAAATATTAATAAAATGTACAACATTAAAATTAAAAATATACACATAACGGAAAGTAAACTTATACTTCGACAACTTGTTTCAAAGTACCATTTTGAATACCATTTGTTGGTTCCGAATCAGAGTACTATTATATGCAGTTGAAGTTTTAAACGAATCTTGCACTTGCTGAAAATTGACTATTAGACTTAGTTTTCAGTTTTTATAAAACTCAGTTTAAGGTCAAGTTTAAGTTTCAGTTCAAGTATACACTTCAATACTTAGCCAAGTATTGAAGGTTTCAAATAAGTATACAAACTTAAAATGCAGAAACTTAAGAAAACGATAAATGGCACAGGATAATTTATAGTGGTTCAGAATCAAAGTCCTGCGTTCAATCTTCGAAAATCAACCCGAAAATTCACTAAGGATCATTTTACAAGCCTTCTCACGATCTAAAGCTAGCCCGTCGGAATCCTTCGTCCTTCGGTCTGCTAGCGCACTGATAAGCTCGTTTTTCTACTCACTTATCGCTTTGTTTTTCTTTTTTTTTTTATGCATTTTAGCTTGTTTTCTTGAATAAATTGAGCATTAGTATATATTAGAGGGTGTTATGCTTGCCATAGTAAGATTTTGCAGGTTTTAGGCCAAATCCAATGGAAAACCCCTACCGAAAGCAGTAGATGCTCAAAGGAAAAGTCACTACTTCTTCCACCGATGGAATCTGAGCTAATGGAGCATGTCATTTGAAAGGTCTTTGAATTATCTTTCCAACGCAACTGGAATCGGGTCAATCGGAGCTCGGGAGTGAAAGTTATGGCCAAAACCGAGAGACTGTGTAGAAGGGTCGGAAGTGGCGAAAATGGTCTCTGTTTCGACCGAAATGAAATCCATCTCGGCTGGGGCGAAGTTTTTAGACGAATTTCTGGGATTTTTCCACATAATTTGGGCGAGAATTGCTTGGGATTCAAGTTACACATCAATTTGGAAGTAATAAAGACCCGAAAAGGGAAGTTTCTACCAAGAAAATCATTCTTTTTGAAGCCATCAATTCAAGAAGGAAATTTCTACCATCCAAGGCCTCAACCCTACTACTATATAAACTCTTGAATAGCTCAGAATTAGGGCCCTTCTCTTTTGTCTCTTTTTAGTTATCATTCAGTTGTTAATTTTTGCTTTAATTTTCTATTTTCACTTTATGTTTTTTAGAATTCCTCTTTAATTTTTGTTAAACCTTTACTATTTTTAATGCAATCTTTAATTTTCCCTGCAATGTTTTTCTTTAATATGTTAGGCTAGAACCATAAACAGGTTCTAGGGTTTCTCCATCTGTGATGCATGTTTAGATTCAATTGTTCAAACCCTAAAAATTGGTTTAAATCCTATGTTTTGTTTTAAATCTATTCTCATCGAAGGATCAAGAGATGAAGATTTTGAGGTAGGTTACAGTTATTAATCGAAGGACCGAGAGGTAAAGGTTAGTAATAGGAAGTTAGGATTTAATACTTTTGATTTTCTGTCTGACCAAGAAGAATTCAATCGTAGGAAAAATCTAATCTTTATGAAATT
>JAPKLW010000246.1:605367-665191 GCA_026898455.1 Plectranthus barbatus | reverse complement strand
CTTTGTCTTTGGGTCTGTTGCTGTGTTTTCTTTCCTGTGAGTTTTTTGCAGAGTAGTGTCTGTCCCGGCCGAGTTGAATCTCAAAACGGCCGAGACAGAAGCGTCCATCCCAGCCGAGACTCAGTCCACCACGGCCGGGATCATCTGATTTCTCCCTCGTTTTTTATGCAGGTGCATGAACTCGTGGAACAAAGGGAAGACACTTGAGACCTTTATACCTGAGATTGAAGCAGCCTGCAGAAACAACAGAAAGAAGGGAAAGAAGCTAAATTTTGAGATGGAAGCAAATCCAGAAGCCCCGTTTCAAAACATGCCACCAGAAGAACAGAGATAGCTGCTACAGGATATACAAAACATGAGAGAGCAACTTCTTGCTGCCCAAGCTATTCAGGCAGAGCAAGCCGCACGACTGGCGGAGCTGAACAACAGACAGGTGGTGGTCCCACAGAGGTCTATTCTCGACCGATTTATACCACAGCAGGAGGAAGCAGGATTCAGGATTGGCATCAACGCCAACAATTTTGAGCTGCGCACAGGGCTGATACAGATGGTGCAGTAGAATCGGTTTGGGGGGAGAGCAGTGGAAGATCCATACGCCCACCTCAACTTGTTCATCGAGGTGTGCGATACGATAAAGTAGAATGGAGTCCCCCAGGACGTCATTAGGATGCGCCTCTTCGCATTCTCACTCAGAGACGAGGCAAGGTCTTGGTATGCTGGGCTTGACAAAAGCCAAATCAGGACATGGGAGGAGCTGCGAGCAGAATTCCTCACCAACTACTTCCCACCGAGACTGCTACTGAAGAGGAAAGTTGCCATCACTACATTCAAGCAGTTGTATGATGAATTCCTGCATGAAGCTTGGAAACGATACAAGGAGCTCCTGCGACTCTACCCTGGACATGGAATTGATCTCGAGATGCAAGTTTGTCATTTTTATGAGGGTCTGAATCCCCACATGAAGGAGATGGTGGATGCATCTGCTGGCGGGATCCTGATGAAGAAGAGTGGAGCAGAAAGTATGAGGTTACTGGCAGACATGGTACTAAACAGTCATCAATGGCCAACTGAGAGATAGATGCCAGTCAAAGCAGTGGAGACAAAGTCGGAGTTCGATGTGGCTGCAGAGGTGAAGAAGATCCGAGAGGAAATTGAGAAGCTGGGAACTGCTAAGATTGTTGCTGTTACAACTGAGCCAAGCATGGCGATTGTTCCGATGGAAGCTGACTACATCAACCGGGGAGCAGGCAGTTCATCTGGAGCTGCGAATTTGGAGGTGAACTACATTGGCAGTGGTTATCACAATAACTACCGAGGTAATCAGGGGTATCTATAACCCTAGAACCTGATTAAAGGTTTATTTACACATAGTCATATCAGAGATTATCGAGGAATGAATAAACCTGAAATAAACTTGCATGACACAAATTGTTTTAGAATTTGATGCCAAAATTCTACACTAAAAACTCGAATAATCAAGTCGCTTGCTCGACAATACCTTGAAAGAGAAGATTCAAGTAACTTGTTACAAAAATGAGATCCACCATCACTTATTAGAGTTCTCGATCCCAAATCTAGTCACAAGCTTCTGCAGGAAATTGATGACGACTTTGGAATCATTGGTGGTAGTCGGAACGACTTCCACCAATCGCGATACATAGTCCACCACAAGCAGAATATAGGAGAAACCTCGGGATGGCAGAAACGGTCCTATAAATTTGATCCCCCACACATCGAATATCTCAAATTCAATCATCGGGGTCTGTGGCATCTCATCCCTCAGCGAGATGTTGTCGGTCCTCTGGCAATGATCACACAGCCTGTAATCCAACCACGATAGACCTCGTGGATAAAAGGCCAGTAGAATCCACTCGCCAATATCTTGAAAGCAGTCTTGTTTGCAGAGTGGTGACCGCCACATGGAGATGAATGACAAGCCTGAAAAATCTACTGCCACTCTGATTGGGGGACACAACGGCGAATGATGTCATTAGCACATCGACGCCAAAGGTAGGATCCTCCTAGTAGTAGAATCGGACATCGCGCAGGAACTTCTCATTGGCATAAGGAGAGGAGTCAGGAGGAAGAGCACTGGTCACCAGATAATTTGCATAATCAGCGAACCACGGTGTTTTGGACTCATATGTCTCTCGCAGATCATGAATAACACAAATTTGCTCATCCAAAAAGGTCTCTCGGATCCTCAACTACTGGTCATCCCCTTCGACTAGTGGCTCCAATTGAGATAAGTGATCCGCGATCACATTCTCGCTTCTCTTCCCGTCCTTGATCTCCAAATCAAATCCTTGGAGCAACAGAATCCATCTTATCAGGCGGGGCTTTGCATCTTGCTTCGCGAACAAGTATCTGATGGCAGCATGGTCAGTATAGACAATTGTTTTTGAACCTATCAGATAGGACCAAAACTTGTCAAATGCATAGACCACCGCCAACATCTCCTTCTCGGTGGTGGTGTAGTTGCACTGCGTCGGATTCATGCTCTTGCGAGCGTAGTGGATGACATGGAACAGTCTGCCTTTCATCTGACCCAAGGAAGCTCCAACTGCAAAATCACTGGCATCGCACATCAGGATGAATGGCTCACTCCAATCTGGAGAAGTCAAAACTGGTGCAGTCACTATGGCTTTCTTCAGTCCCATTCTTGGTTTGCTAGCTTGGACAAGAGCAGGATTGGCACGTGAGAGCAACTGCGAGCATAATTTCTCACAAATTACTTCCCTCCCAGTATCATACTTAAAAGGAAGTCTGATATCATCCACTTCAGCCAGAAGTATGATGAGACCTTGTACAAAGCTTGGAAGAGGTACAAGGAACTGTTGAGGATGTGCCCCGACCATGGGATTGATCTAGAGATGCAGGTTTGCCACTTCTACGAGGGATTGACCCCTCACATGATAGAATTGATGGATGCTTCAGCTGGAGGCATTCTGATGAAGAAAAGTGGAGAAGAAGGGATGAGACTTCTTGCAGACATGGCCATGAACAACCATCAATGGCACACAAAGAGGCAGAAAGCAGTGAAAGTTGTGGCTGCTACTCCGGAGTTTGATGTTGTTGCCAAGGTCAAAAAGCTCCACGAAGAATTTGGAAAGTTGGAGGCCAGGAGGACTTCAGTAGCAGCGGTGACAGATTCAAACATGGTCATCATTCCTGTTGAGGCTGATTATATCTACCAAGGGAGTAGTTCAAGCACCTCCAATGCTGCTGATGTGAACTATGTCAATGGAGGCTAAAACAACAACTATCGAGCCAACAACCAAGGGTATAATTTCAGTGCTCGCAACCATTCTGGTTTTTCTTATTCTAACCCATCTGCAGCTGAAAATCCCCACCGGGATTCAGTGTTGGTGTCGGGGGAGAAATTATGGAGAAGAAGAAGTTCGTGCTTGAGGATGTTCTTGAAAAATTCATCAAAAGCTCCGACAACATGTTTGGCAAGGTGGAGACCTAGGTGAAAGGGATGGCGACTTACATGCAACATATGACTAAGCATCTTCAAATGCTTGACACGCAGTTGAGTCAGATTGCCACCACTTTGAGCAATCAACACAAGTCTGGTCAGCTCCCCAGCACCACAGAAATCAATCTAGACAAGGCAAAACAAGTCAATGCAATTTCCCTGAGGTACTGGACATGGGACGATGGTCCGAGGATGCCCGAGGATGAGTTTGGAGGTGAAGAGGACATAAATCCCACAGAAAAAGCCTATGTATTGACCGACATAGAGACTGTGTCGGTCAACTCAAAGGGTCGATAGGGAGGATCTTCGATCAACAGAGCAGGTGGCTCGACATCCATAATTTTGAGCAATGTATTTATGTCGATTGACAGCCTGACTGTTGATCGACACACCGGTTTTGAAGCAGCAATCGACATGCAGGAGGATCGACCGACACGGAGGGGTCCTGGAGCTGATAAGTTGAAGAACAAAAGTGATCCTACTCCTCCGATGCCCTTCCCTTGGAGATTTGCAAATAAGAAGTAGGATTCAAAGTTTTCTCGCTTTGTGGAGAACCTCAAGAAGGTCAACATCAACATTCATTTGATCGAGGCTCTTTGAGAGATACCCGACTACATGAAGTTCCTGAGGAAGCTGATGAGCGAGAAAAAGCCGGTAATAGAAAATGAAATTGTTTCAATTTATAAGCAATATAGTATTCTTTTGTAGAAATAGATTCTGATGGAGAGGTCCGATCAGGGGTGCTTTTCCATTTCGATCGAGATTGGGGAGAGAGAGTTCCGAAACATTCTCTGAGATACTGGAGCAAGCATAAACCTGATGCCTTTCTCGGTGTACAAGAAGCTGCAAATTGGAGATATGAGGCCAACCACGATTACCCTTCAGATGGAAGATCGCTCTATTTCTCGGCCAAAGGGAGTAGCTGAAGATGTCTTGATTCGAGTTAGCCATTTGATCTTTCCTGCCGACTTCATGGTCTTGGAGATGAAGGAGGAACAAGGGATGCTAATGATCCTTAGGAGAGAGTTCTTGAAGACAAGTGGAGCTTTGATCGATTGTCGAGATGGAGAGATCACACTTCGAGGGAACAACGAGATGATTACCTTCGTAATCAATAAAAGTAAGAAGGAAGCTGCTTGCAACAAAATCTCTACCACCGAAGAAGAAGATGAAGAGGAAGCTGTCGAGATCGAATGGGAGTGAGGAAACGAGATTGAAAAATTACCAATTTCACCATCTCCTTCTGAGCTCACTATTGTCGTTCGTGATCGGATGGTATACACAATTGATGCAAGGGGGCGGCGAGTCTTGACCCGACCACCTTGGTGAAAGCAGCATCGTCGAGCCATGACAATAAACAAGGCACAGAATGGGAGGTAACCATTATTTCAATTATTTTCCTTATGTTTTTCTTTAATTTTCGTGCTTCTTTGTTTCTTGTTTCCTTAAAAACATATTGGAGCCACGCATTGATCGCCACACATGGATCAACATGGGTGCACTTTGACCCAGAAGAGGATCGACAAGAAGGCTCCATGTCGATCGACACACTGGGTGTTGATCAACACGGAGTGCTAGCAGCCCTAAATCCCTGTCGCTCGAGTTCTACTGCTCCGAAAGATAAAAAGTTGTTGTCTGAGACCAACATTGAGGTAGTATTTCAAACCCTAGTCTGATCTTCAAACTTATTCCCTCTGTCAGTTGAATTAGTTTGGGGGGAGGAGGACTAGGAGTTGAAACATTTTTCTTCCCTTTTATTTACTGTTTTTAGTTGATTTAAATTCATGCCTAGTTTTAAATTTTTGTATAATTCTTCCATACTTTGAAAAATTTTGTGATTTATTGAGAAGATTTGTGAGCTATGATATAACCCTAGCAAAAATGAGAGATTTGAATTGATTGACATTGGTATGAGTTGATTGTGATAGTGGTTGAGAATGCATATGAATGTAGAAAATCGCATGATGAACTGATTTGAAACTTGCATTGGCATGATGTTTGATGATGATTTGATGTTTACTATGGAAGAAATTATTGTCCCAAAGTCCTTAGAAAAGGAATCAGGAGACCAGCAAACAAGTTCACCATTAATGACGCCAAAGATCTCGTTCTCTCCCGAGATATGGCTAGAATGGGCAAACGATTTCAAGACATCCTCCTGAAACATATGAGGCCGTAGACTCACAAATTTCTCCAGTCCACTGGCTTTCAAGTATTTCATTACGTCCTCATACACATGAGACTCATTGATAACTCTTGAAAAAGAGTTATATTCTCTTTTATTTTAGTTCGTTTAGAGAGTCTTTAGTCTACGTTTAACCAAATAAATGTTGTTTTGGTCTTGTATTTAGTTTTTCAAGTCCTTTTATGTTTATTTCGTGTTTTGGAGCAAATAATGTTGTTTTTGGAGGATTTGGAGTTAAAAATCGCGTGCAGGAAATTCCCATTTTTATGCTTGTGCTGGAGCATGGAAAAATGATGTTGTAGCATGGCGGGCTGAGCAGAATTTGGTCAAAGACGAGTCAAGGGACCACAATAGCAGCTGTGACGTGGAGGGAAGTTATTTTTCTGATTTGGAAGCTAAAAATTGAGAAAATCCATGTAATCTAAGTAAGGGTGTATTTGGAAGATTACCAAAAGAGGAAACCTAAATTGGGGGAGGTATAAATACTACCTTTTGAGGAGAGAAGAAGGAGCCCCCATTTTTCATTTCACTTTATCTCCCCCAAAATCGTAGAGAGAGAATCAGCTGGGGGAGAAGAAGAGCAGCTGGGGGAAGTGAAGGATCGAGGAAGGCGACGAGTTTTGAGCTGCAGCTCCACCACCGAAGAGAGGGATGGCTAGGAAATCGAGGAATCCTTCCTATTGCTGCTCAATCTAAGGGGGAATCCTTGTTTCTTCCTCTTATCTTTAATTTCCATGTTTTGAATTATGAAATTTAGTTTCCAAGACATGAATCTAGCTCTTACCCTTGTAAATATGAGCTAAATTAGTTGACCTTGGGCTATGGATGAAGCTTGCATGTTTTGATTTTCTTGTGCAACATTGTTGTTAATGACATGGAGTTTGAGCTTTTGAAGGTTTGATTCTCTTAATTGCAATCCTTGTGGGAGCTTGTGTTTGTGATTTATGCTTAATCTTGGTTTGGAAAAATTATGGTTATGAGTAGAAACCTCAATTGCTACACAATATGTTGCATAGGAATATGTAGATGTTGTGTTTGTTAAAATGCCTAAGAGAGTTGTGAATAGTGCTGGACTTAATTTGAATTTGGGCATAGGAATATGTTAATTTCAATTAAGAAAGGAAATCTCATCTATTTTGGAAAATCTAGCTGGGAAGAACAATTTTGGCATCAACTTACTCTGTGCTGTTGCAATGCTGTAGCATGTCTGACTGTAGCAAGTGATTTCATAGCCTAGGTCGTTTTTATCGTTGATTAAAAAGAAATTGTCCGATCCAGTTTTTCCCATTTTTCCCCTGTTTTATGGTCATCCCCTGTTTTATGTTTATTGTTATTCACTTATTAAATCATGCCTAGGATAATTAAACAAATCAAATCAATTTTCCCCATCAATTAAACCGAGTTGAGTGTTTGTGCACCTTTACCCCTTCCCTGTGGATCGATACTCGGAGAATACTCCGTTTTATTATTACTTGTGACAGTGTTTCACACACGCGAACACTCATTCACATACTCCACCTGCAATCCTGTGGAAGATCACGTTACGATCAATGGAGATGCTCCTTGCAGAAAACATGGTTGGAGATATGAAACGTTAGGTTATTTTCTTCTTTCAAGGAATATGATGTGATGCGTATAATATCTCTGTGAAGAGATATTTATGGAGATTATCGTGGGAAGATGGAAATAATGTCCCTTGTATTTCACAGTCAGAATCCGAAGAGTCACAAATTAATTTTCTGACAACTGTCGTGTCCACGTAAAAGCTGGACAAGGGTTTACATCTTTAAAACAGTAGATGACACAGTTATTAAGGAAACTGAACTGCTTTCATTACTGGCAAAATGTGACACAAGGTTCATACACAAAAAGGGGAGTCATCTACATCAGTTCAGCTGACTCTTTGGACATCAAATTATTCCTCTAGTTGGATAATAATCCGATACGTCTAGATTTGATGGGCCTATCTTCAAGGAAGGAATATGTCTCTCTAGGAGCCAACTTAGCTGCATGCCATAAGGGATTATATCATCAAGCAACTTTAGCAGTGTTGTACTCAGACAATCAAAGATGAAGGGTGCCCAATCCACCTGAGCATGATCCTCAAACGCCAGCATTGCCTTCCAGACAGACGGTGAGAAGTTACTCTCATGAGGAGAATTACTGACCAACATCTGATTGACCACATCATAAGATACCCTGTAATGTGGTTTGAGAAATTCACTTGAGATAGTAGGCAGAAACTCAAGGTTCCACATTCTCCAATCTTGCCAAGATTACCGTTCTGGAGTCGTCTCCTCCCATAAGTAGTGGACGACAGACAATCCACCATGCGGAAGTCCAAATACGTCCGCAAAATAGTCTGCCGACCAAGAGAACTCCACTCCATTAATGCTGCAAAAGACCTTCTCATCCGAAACTGTGGCATAATATGTCATCATCCTGAGCACATCTTCATGAAATAAGTAAGGTGTGACAGTTACAAAACGCTCCAGCTCATTTGCTCTCAAGTTATCCATCAATTTGTCGTGAGACTCCGGAGCTCTCCAACATGCAGCGCGAAGTTTTTCTCCATCCAAGATCTTATTTCTCTGAATGGTTATCTTCTTCATCTCCTTTGTGAGGTCCAAAGGGGAAGATGACGAAGAAGATGAAGACATCTTTAATAAAGATCAGTTGCTGGTTAAAAGAGAATTATGTGGATTTCTGATTCTTTAAAAGGCTTATTTATAGGCTATCGGGTGTTATGATTGAAAGGAGTGGCAAATCACGTAAATGCCGGCTAGGTCATACATACAGTCATTTGGTCAGAAGACTGACATCATGCCATTGTCAGTTGCTATTAATGGCATCGATCAATGGAAAGACAGTTCTCCACTGGCCAAAGAAGTAGCAGCTCAGTTCTCCTCTTTAAAGATGACTTCTACATTCTATGGCATGCTACTCACCACAAAGATTGAAAAGAGAGAAAATAGTTGATCATAATGAAGCGCATTTTCGATTGCCACGAAGATATCAACGGCACATCACATTAAATGCAGGTCAGCACGGCGGCATATTACCCGGTGCCACGTCAGAGTTACCATACGTTGTTGCATAACATGCCAAGCGTTTTGAACAGACACCAACGTCAGCTTTAATCTTAGTCGTTCATGACAAAAAAAAAAGGTTTAAATAGCCTATGGTTTTTGTTCAAATAAATCATCAAAAACCCTTACACCCATCATGTCGTCTTCTTGATTTCCATACTTACTGCCAGTCAATTTAGTCGAGACATCTCTAGGGCTCAC
Organism: Plectranthus barbatus; assembly: GCA_026898455.1. NCBI lineage: Eukaryota > Viridiplantae > Streptophyta > Magnoliopsida > Lamiales > Lamiaceae > Plectranthus > Plectranthus barbatus. Next base: position 656,235 of record JAPKLW010000246.1, on the reverse strand, counting down.
CCCGAGATCTTCACAATCGACCATCCCTCCTATCCAGTTCAGGGCGAAAAAGAAGAACCAAATCATGGATACCAGTGTCCCTGATAATCCAGAACAAATTGTCGTCACTGAGGAGACCTCACAGGATGAACTATTTCAGTTAGCGAAATACTCCAAAATCAACGATCGACAGATTCTAATATCTCAGGTTGCGAAGGAGAAAGTTCTAAACTCGAAGAACTTCCTCTCAATCACCACCGACGAGACGATTGCTCAAGAGATTGAGGGAAAGCTTCTACGTGAGAAATTAACAAAATTTCTCACTGCATGTCCTCGGAGATTCAATCCTAATCGAGTCGCAGAATTTTATGAAAATGCCACCTTCAATGACAAAAATCAATACTTCCTCACCACGGTTGACAATGAGCAAATAAATGTTGATCCGGCTCTCATCGCTCAACATCTACATCTATCTAAAATTGGAGAAGATATCGCCAATTATCTTCAGAACAACGTTGCTGCATTGAGGGCTCACTGGCTAAAATGGAGAAAGCCAGGGGCACCAGAGAAATTCCAACCTGCCACCAAGGTATCCGAACTAAATCCCTGTGCTAAAATACTCAGTGAGATTGCTCTGAGAATGATTTACTGTGGGATTGGATCCTTATCTGAACTTAGTAGTCCCAAATACTCTCGTATGATGGTTCTTGATGGTTGCCCCGGAGGAAATTGGGAAACATACATCTTTGGTCGATTATTAGAAAATGCAAAGAAGAACAAAGATATTCCAACCAAAGGGAAATTCTCTTCAAGTGTTGGTTTAGGCCTGAAGGTTAGCTACCTTCTCAAGCAAATTCTAGGAGTACAAGATCAAGGAGAAGATCTTATACCATCTGATTTTATTCCGCCAAAGGTTCCAGTTTATCGTACCACTCAAAAGGAAGCAACAGGTGACAGTTTCGTCAGTATGGAAATAGATGTTGAAAGTTTTGAGGATCTTAAAACTATTCCAACCGTTCAAACTGCTGAAGAGCCCAAGAAATCAAAGGAGGCAGGAATATCTACTCAAAAGTATGCGCAAATACGAAATAGAAGAAAGAGGGTGAAAACTGATATACAATCTGAAGACGTCTCACACCAAGACAATCAGCCAGTAGCTGAACAGCTTCGACGTCAGAAGAAAATAAGATAAATCTCGACAAAGCGGACTCTACGGTTGTCAAGAGACTGCATTTTGATGCTATGTGTGGAGGGACAAGTCAATCCCCCATACCATCGGACATAGTTCCAAACTCTGAAACCGCATATCCTAACAAAATGCTCATCATCTTCGAATTTTGAGCACACCACGACTCAGAAACATATGCAGCAAATGGAAGATGAAATCGTAACCCTCTTGGTTTCAGGGGAACTGTTCTTGACGCCACTCACCAAGAGCTTACTGAAGATACAACATCAAAATTGGAAACCGTCAGAAGAAAGATCCATGAATATCGCTCAACTATTGAGCAATTGGACGCCAAGTGACAAGACCTTGATTCCAAACAGCAGGAGTTAGATGCTCAACGATGACATTTGGATCAAAATAAGCACATGTTCAGGAATCGTCTATCTCAACTTCAAATTCATGAAAAAGAAATCGAAGCTGAGCTCCAGCGTCAGGAAGAAGAAGCTGCTGAGCTGAGACGTCAGCAAGAAGAAGCAGCAGCAGCACTCCAGAGAAAACAGGAAGAAGAAGCTGCTGAGCTGAAATGTCAGCAAGAAGCTGCTGAGCTGATACGGCAGCAAGACGTAGAAGCGGCTGAGCACCAACAATTACAGGTCAAAGTTGCAAGTGCTGAAGCACTTCAAAAGGAAGCCGAAGCTGCTGCCGAAAAGGCCAAACACGATGCAAAAGTCCCAGCACAACGAAAGGGGAAGAAACTGCAACGAACCAACTTCTTCCTCCATCTTAGACTTCTACTGCTTCCTCTCAGAGTCAAACCCAACATAACTTGAGAGCAGTAGCTACAGTTGAAGAAGTCATGTCTTCCAACCCGCTCTCAGTAGCAGTTAACTCTCTACCCTACACTGCTCAGCAATAGACCTTCGAGTGGAACAACAGATGACCTTTGTTCTTGATATTGTCAAAAAGGGGGAAGAGAGAATGGATGAGTCGCTGAAGCTGCAGTTGATCTTGTTTGATCAAAAGCGAGAAGAGGAACAACGAAGGCGTGATGAAGAATACAGAAAACAGGAAGAAGAGCACAGAAAGCGGGATGAAGATATCAATACGAAGCTGAATCTACTAATGGCTGCCAGAGAGGAAGACAGGAAACACCTCTCAGATGTAACAGCAGTCCTCAAGGCGCAACAAGCTAGTCTGCTGGATATATCTACCGCAACTAGGGGTGTGCACGGTCCGGTTTGGCCGGTTTAAGGGGCAAAGTACGGACCAAACCAATAGGTACGGTTTGAAATTTTCACAAACCAAACCAACCAAATAATTATTTCAAACCAAACCGGCCAAACCATATTAAAACGGTTTGGTTCGGCTGGTTTAAACGATTTGAAGATTATTCAACTAAAAATATTACAAAAAATGAAACTTGTATATCTATTTTATTATTAGAAATTAATGAAAGAATGATACACAAAATAAAACTAATATAAATATGTATTTCTTGTCATTAATTATAAATATGAGATAACTAATAAATAATTAGTATTATGGTTGCAAGAAACAATTATATATAAGTTGATTTATAGGGTTACAATTCGAAAGAATATAAGCATCGGACATATATATCAATATAATTGATATTTTAGCTTTCTATCAAATAATATTTTATTATCATTATTATATTTAAAATTATATTATTTATACGGCCGGTTTCATCCTTCAAACCGTCGGCCAAACCAAATCATCCGGTTTGAGATTTTTCAAACCAACCCGGCCAATCATTTTTTTCAAACCAGCCAAATCGGCCAAATTAATTTGGTTTGGCCGGTTCGACCAGTTTCGGCCAAACCGTGCACACCCCTAACCGCTACTGCAACTTCCTCAAAGCCAAAGGATGCAGACTCATTGAATCAAGAAAAGGAGAAGGATTAGAATCAAGACAAAGGAAAAAGGTCATGAGTTTTTTCTATTTTGCCCTGTGTTGATTCTTGAATGTCTTTTTGAATGTCTTTCATTTCTGAAGTTTTAAACTTGTCATGTACTTGTAATCGATGATATCTATTGAAAAGTGAAAAACTGCTGGTTTGAAGACAACCACTCATTGTCTCTTACCTTGATTCTTAATTGGCTAAATTCACATGTTCCAGTATGATCAACGATTCTTTCTTATTGCTCTAAATTAATTAATTTCAACTGATAAGAATTATCCTATTTTGGGGGAAGAACATTTAGAGTAGGTCGAGTGTAGAAGAGGTACAGGTCTGAGTAGTGGTAGGCAGAAACATTGTAAACTCAGATCCACTGCATCTTCTTATCGACACATAGACTTAGAGGTATGGTTTTGACAACATCAAAAAGGGGGAAATTGTTAGGTATTGATGTAGAAATCCTACCTTAATTTGATGTTTTGATGTGTCAAAACTGTATACCAAAGTCTAGGACTTAGAGTTATTACCTCATGTAATCCTTGTATAGGATGTTCTAGTTGTAATAGTCTAGAAAGAAGGAAGTCAACAAAACTGTGGAACAGTTTTGAAGAAGAGAACATTCAGACAAAAAACTTTCTTGACTAAGAAGACGAAGACGAGCAGAGCAAGGTCACAAAAACTATGGATAAAGTCTTCACACGGAAACTGCTAAGAGGAACTTGCAGTTTCAGAACAAGACAGTTTCGCATCAGAGAATGTGTACTTGATAAGATGTCGAACAAGTCGCAAGGGAACTTCAAAGAAGTCAATGATAAAAGATCAGACAGATACTCAGCTGCGACTGGCGTACAACGTTGTTCGACGTCTGACACAACAAGTACAAACTGCTCTGAAAAGTTGTACGTTGTAGAAGAAAAAGCCGAGAGACTAGCGACTTTTCAGAAGAGCGTGGATTTTGATTGGACAACCTCTCCAATGTCTCTACCGGCTATTTTCTGGTGTCTCACCTATAAATAGCAGGAACAACAGAGAATTAAAAACCTTTGTCGCTCTGCTCATCTGAATACAAATGCTGATTTGAATCTCCGACATATTTATTGTCTCTCGACTGAAACTGAAGCTCAAGCATTAAACGCTTTCAAGAGAGAAGACATTTCTACCGTAGTTCATTTATTGAACGCGACGCATTCATTGCTACAGAGTCTGAGGAGATTCGAGCCGGTCCACAGAGAAGAAGCAGAGCTTTCGACGGACTGAAGAAGGAGTAAAGTACAACTGCTTGGGCAAGTGATCCATTTTGCTGTGGACAGAGGCCTCTACAACAACTGGCTATAGATCGTGAGGATTGTATCTTCATAACTTAGTGAATTACCGGATCTAATATCCGAAGAGTGGACGTAGGACTTAAGGCTCCGAACCACTATAATATCCTGTGTCTTATACAATTTTCTTTACATTTCGTACTTTACAGTTTTCTAAGATATCTTAAAACCTTCAACACTTACTAAGTGTTGAAGCGTATAAACTGTATACTGTTTAAGATTTGTAAAACTGTTATCCTATTCTGCTAGCTAACATCAAACTGTTAACCAAGAACTGCGATAAAAACTGAACGATCTACGCTTAGAGTGTACTTGCTTGATTAAATACTTCCGCTGCACATTACTTGTACTCTGATCTGGGACCAACACTATTATTGTGCCAAGATGAGCACTATTTCTGCCAACATAATACAAGAAAAAGGTTTGCAATCTTTTTATTGATGGGCTTTGAATATTGTTGTATATACACAATCTCTGTATATTGGTACTGCGAGTTCAAGAAAAATATCAAATCTCAAAATCCCAAGTTCATAACAATGATAAAAAAAAACACAAAATTTTCAAATAAGAGCTAACGCATGAGAATACTCAACTCATAGTACCCCAACACAAATATATATTCGATAATTTAAATTTTCCAGCAATAAGAAGATTGTGAACATGATTATTGTATTATGTCCGGGGAGATCGTGTTCTTGGCATAGTAATTGATGGATTTAGAATTTGGGTTTTTTTTGTGTAGGAAGGGTTTACAATATGGTGGGGGAGGGGAAGGGTTTGTGTTATTTTCTTTTTATTTTTTATTGAAAATTTAATTTTAATTTGTATTTTTTAATTTAGTTAGATCTTTTTATTTGTATTTTTTATATTTAATTATTATATAAGCCACATATACCATAAAAAAATAAAGAAATATGCCACGAGATTTAAGATATGACTCATCACAAATTTGACACCATCAACATTATGGAGTATTTTTAATTGACAGAAAAAAAAATTTGGGGTATAATTCATTGACAATAAAAGATTGGAGTATTTTTTAGGATTACCAATAGAATAGGGTATTTTGAATAATTTTCTCTTAAATATATGTAATTCTATTAAAAGAATTGACTAATTTTTGTTCTAGAAGATCGATTCATGGAATAAATTGACTAATTTATACTCAGTGTCTCAACCATGCAAAAGATCTCAAATGTATGATAGTATTATGAGTGAAAACACAAAATATCCATTTACTAGTACACATTTCAAAAATACCCACTTTTTATAACACATATAAAAAATACCCAAAAGTACACATTTCAGTTAAAGTCAGCATGTCAGTGTACTTTTTTCAAACAACAATGAGTTTTGATTTAATTTTTATTAGCTTTATGATTTAAATAAGTGGAAATATTCGGATGTGCAAAAAAAAAATGAATTAGAAATTATTTGGAAAATTAGGTTTTCGGAAAAAAAAAATTAAAAAGGTGGATCAGACCAAGATCTGACCCGGATCAGACCACGATCCGACCCAGATCAGACCATTTTCAGGTCGGGTTGGTTTCAATCGTAATGAAACCGACTCGATTCAAATCAGACCCGAACCCGCTCAAAAACCAACCGGATCTGCATGTATACTCGAAACCGACCCGGGTCAAAATCGGTAATATCGATACCGACCCGGTCAAATTTTTGAAAAAAACATTTGAACACGCAAAAACATGTATTTTCTCCATTTCTGTGTCGGCTACTCACGAAAAACTGGTCTGGTCCCCTTCAAACTCACGAAGTCGACTGCTCATTCATTCCAACCCACAGATTCCAATTGTTAAAAACACATGGACGACCAACAAGTAAGTTCCTAAATCCCACTCCAAATTTCATTCCATTTTGTCAGTTTAAAATGCGAAAAAAAGAACAAGAATTTTTTGTTGAAACTTTTGTAAATTTGAATGATTGTATGCATAGAAGGGAATGGGTGTATGTTAAATTTGAATTATTTACATGTTTGGAATGAATAATGTCGAATTATTTGATTTAATTTGTTGAATTATTTGGTTGAATTTGTTGAATTATTTGGATGGAATGCGTGTGTTAAATTGGATTGAATTTGGGAATTTGTTGAATTATTTTATCTTGCAATTGTTGAATTAATTCGAATGAAATTTGGGAATTTGTTGAATTATTTTATCTTGCAATAGTTGAATTAATTCGAATGAAATTTGGTGGAATTTATTGAATTAATTTTTGTTGCAATTGATTTGAATTATGCATTTGGTTGAATTTGTTGAATTATGCATTTTGTCGAAATAAATTACATGTTAAATTGGCGAATATTTCATAATTGTTGCATTTTGTGTTTGATTTGTACAACCACAGTGGATTAGGCCCTCTTTTCGTGGTCTAATTACTAAAGTGAACTTATACACTAAAGTGACCACTTTAGATACTATTAATGATACATTATATTCAATAGGGGGACAAGGGTTGCTTAATCAATTTATTAATGGGCCGTTTGGTAACTTATTAACTTCGAAAAGAATGGTCCTAGTGCATCGCAACCAGTAATAGAGCTATTAGGCTTTCAAATTACTAGTGAATCCCCTAATGCTTTATGGTTTTATATTAATGGGCAGATTATAGAATTTGGAGTGCCCGAATTTGCATTAGTTACAGGATTTGTTTTTCGTTCTAGTGCTTTTGATCCCTGTGTCGATCATGATCCTTCTAGCACTTCGATTTTTCGTACAGTTTGTGGGGGTTCTAGTGCTTTTGATCCCTGTGCCGAGTCCTGTCATTGACCTTGAAAGCATGTTGCAATGTGGAAACCACATTGTATGAGCGTGATTTCTCCACCAAAGGTTCCATCTTCGCTACAGCCTCCTCCGCCAACTGATCAGTCCAATTAGCAGATTTGGCACGTCGCTGGTCGAACCATTGTTTGACAATACTTCAATACGCTTCTATGAGCGAGCAGATTGGCAAATGACGAGCATCCAACAGCCTTGCATTGAAGATCTCGACCGCATTTGAGGTCAAGAAACTGTACCGGCGTTCAGGACACTTTTATTTAGCCCACTTTTCAAGTCCGACGTCCATTAAGTTGTCGTAGGCTGTCGGATTTGAAACTTTCATTTGATCCATAGCCTGCTTAAATATAGTCGACCGATACGCGTACGCAGCACGATGGTACAGCGGGACAATGTTCGGACGGAAGCTGGTCAATTTATTCTGTAAATGATAAAAACAAAGTCCGTGTGCGGTACCTGGATAAACTGTGCTCATAGCATTCGAAATGCTAATGTGCTGGTCGGAGACGATCAATAATTGATCGTTGCAGCCAAAAGCCATCCGGAGTCGAGTCATAAACTAAATCTAAGACTCGTCATTCTTTATCGGGCCGACACCAATGGCAAGTGGGAAGACCTGTTCATTACCATCTTTGGTAACAACAACAAATAAAATTCCTTTGTTTCTTCCCTTCAAATGGGTAGCATCGACAACAATAACCTGTCTCAGGGAAGACTCGAAAGCACTTCGACAAACACCTAGTGCCACAAACAAGTGGTGAAAATGTCCATCCGGAGCAATATCAAGATCTGTCATCGTCCCTGCATTATACTGAACAAGTACCTCGAGGTACCTCGGCAGCATCTTGAAAGAATCTTCAACACCACCATACAACATCGAAATGGTTGTGTTCCGAGATTTCAGCACAACACCATAACTCGTTCAGATGCCAAAACTTCTTTGCAACTCGACCATAATCTTACGCGGTTTGATGAGTGACCCTTGCCGACGCATCTTCTTTGCAAAATAAGCAGCCACAACTTTTGAACGAACATTATGTGCTCCAACTCCATCAAGATTCATCCTACAACTATGAATAAGTTTGAACTTGCGTACAATCTTTGCACGTAGCACGTATAAGAAATGAACAATTCGTTTGCACTTGTACTCAACACGAGTACTATTAGACCGGACAACTTTAATTCTTGTCTCTGCTCCATATGCTAGAGACCAACAACAACGAGCAGATCATCTCTGCTCCAAAATATGGCACCCTCCGTCAACTCCTGGTCCAGTATGGCTGCGATGTCTTGCAGGACGGGTGAATCAGAAGTATCCAATGGAATAATTAGAAGTACCAATTATTTAAATGGACTTCCAGACCTTCGGGTAGAGGATGAGCTGGCAAAAGATTTGAAACAAAAGCATTCATACCACCAACAGATTGCACCCACGCAGAAAATTCAGTCACCGTACAATGCATTAAAGATTTGTTGAAATCCTCATCCTCTGACTTAGACGAGTCTTCAGCCTCCTCTTCATCATCGTCATCATCAGACTCCACTAAACCACCACCCTCATTTAAGTCAGGAATATGTGAACTCCCGCTTGCACCACCTTCGTAAGGTTGATAAAAAACATAGAAGAATCGAACCTTTGAAGGTCCTCCGGACATGGAGTGAAAGTAGCATGCGGCGGTGGACTAAAGGAAGATATGAACGGTCTGTACGGGGATGGCTCCCGCTGAGAACTCCCAACACCAATGTTGATTACATTGTTGAAAACAACATAAACATTGGGCTCTAAAAACACAGTGCAAAGCCGCTGCAGATCAACATCCGTCGCCAACAACGATCTTACATTTCTTTCACTGCGAATCTGGGCTATATAATACAGATTATACTCAAGTTGATTATTTTCGGAATCAAGAAGCGACTGGATGCTGCTTCTTAGATATTGTATGGAAAGATTGGTTATTGGGATGTAAACCAACCTTTCCTCTCCACCCACGTAGTTTGATAAATCATCAAATTGCCCATTGTAATGAACAAAGATAGTGCACCAATTATCCATTTTCAAAAGAGAAAAATGAGAAAATAAAGTGAATATGTAGAAGATGGAGAGTAGAAGGAACGAAGATATAGTGAATATGTATGCTTCGTCTTTTGCATATGCACCCTCATTTGTATACAAACCAATCTCAATTATTTAAATGAATTGATTGGACTTGTCAATACAGTAAAGTGGCATTTACTTATCTGCATTTCAATGTACGAGTAATTTGCATCCACTCATGTAGTCAAAAAAAATTTAATTGTCATGCATTATTCATGTCAGTATACTTTATGAGCTCATTTGACCAATATTGCATGTAAAAAGTTGGGAAAATAATGCACATAGAACAATAACGCATGTAAATAATCGATGGTCATGTAATTTTCATGTCAGAATATTAATGGCTTTATTGGACCATAGTGCGTGAAAAAAGTAGGAAAAATTATGCTTAGAGAAAAAAAAGGACGAAACCGACCGGTTCAGACCGGGTCAGACTCGATACCGACCTGAGTCAGATCCGGGTCGGTATCGGGTCTGACCCGGGTCGGTTTCGGTCTGTTACAAGTCTGATCCCCCTATAATTGGGTCTGTCTCGGTATGTTTCACGAGACTGACCCGAATAAGGACGAAACTGACCCGGAAGGAAAATACATAAAATGATTTATCAATTTTTTTATAAATGAAACTAATATCTTAATTACAAAATCTATTTTTAGTAATCATAGCATTATCGATTAAACAATGATTGAATCAAATTTGGCAAAAAACACTTCCCTGTGTAAAATTTTGTACTTTTGGGTATTTTTGATATGTGTTATAAGAAGTGGGTATTTTTGTGATGTGCATTATTAAAATGGGTATTTAAAAATATTTTCACTAATATTATTATATAGACGCTAATATTTAATTTAACTTAAAATTTCTCAAACTAACTAATTAAATTATTTCTCTTTGAATCAGTCGTTGGATTTGGTCGTTTCCAATCCCTAAATCATTGTTGCCCATGTTTTCCTTACACTTATTAAATTAAATTATCTAATTTTATATTGTTATATAAAATTAAAAAAATAAGTTATTCGGATAGAATTTTAAAAAAAAATCAGAAAACTGTGATGACGTGGCATGTGAGGAGTTGATTTATGTTCCAGATCTCTGCAAAATTTGCCAACCTGTGCTGCGTCTCTCTCTCTCTTGAAAATCAGCATCCTTTGTTGAACGGATTTTTTCTAAATTTCTTCCCCCCTTTTCTTTTTTAATAAGGAAGGGATAGGGAATATCTCCTTTTCCCACTTCGTAGTAATCAAATGTCTGCTGCTGCTGATGCCCAACGACCAATTCACTAGTTCACGTAAGTTTCTTTTTATATACTTTTCTGATCGTTTTTTTACTTATTTTATACTGTTTCAGCTCAGATGGGCTTTTGTTGAATTCAATTTCTTACGCCCCTCGATTTTTATTGATTTTTTAACATTATTTATTTTCGGATTTTTTTGGTTATCTGATAGTTTTGTGTAGTGGGTTTCTACTAAGTGGTAGAGGGAACCTATATTTTTGGTTAGGGACTTGGGCAAGAGAAATTTGATGAATTAATTGAATTGTAGTTTCGAATTAGTGAATACGTGATGTAGAAATTCTTTGTGTTTTTTTTTTTTTTTTTTTTTCTGTGAGGATTGTTGTGGAGTTGAGTGGAATTGAGAAAAGTTGGGAATTCAGTGAAAAAGTTTGTTCCTTTTGGGGTTCATGACCTCAATTTGACGTTTCCTGTGGGAATCTGGGATATATAATCTAGGGTTTCCTTGTGAAAGTGTAAAATGTGGTTGGGCTCTTGTTTTTATGTTATTTTTAGGTTTGGTTCTTGTGTTGTTTGTTATGGGGATGTTATTCAAACGAATGCTCAATAGGTTTACTTCGTTTTACAGAGTGGCAGCTTAGATTTTGATAATGTTAAGGGAAGACGAGAAAGATCAGGGATCTAGTGTAAGGTTGAAGACCTTCTCCAGGTCGGTTTCGTGGACTGAACGTCCACCAAGAAAGTCTAATGCTAATCCGCAATGGAACAGCAAGGCACGGGCATGTTTGCCACCTCTTCAGCCTCTTTCGATTGTCAGACCAAGCGTTGAAGAATGGCCGAGAGCTGGGTCAGATGATCTTGGTGTATGGCCTAATCCTCCGACTCCTGGTGCAAGACCTGGAGCAAAAACACCCCGTGAGAACTCGAGTGCAGATCTACCTCCGAGAGAGTTTGAATGCAGGAAGGACAAGCTTGCATTTTTTGATAAGGAATGCTCAAGGATTTTAGATCATATTTATTTGGGAAGTGATGTTATTGCCAAGAACCGTGAGATTCTCCGCCAGAGAGGGATTACCCATGTGCTCAACTGTGTTGGGTTTGTTTGCCCTGAATATTTCAGCAATGAGCTTATGTATAAGACCCTTTGGCTACAGGACAGTCCTTCTGAGGATATAACAAGTATTCTGTATAATGTGTTTGACTACTTTGAAGATGTTCGTGAACAAGGTGGGCGCGTCCTTGTCCATTGTTGTCATGGGGTATCTCGATCTACCTCACTGGTCATTGCATATCTTATGTGGAAAGAAGGACAGAGTTTCGATGATGCTTTTCAGCATGTCAAAACAGCTAGAGGGGTAACTAATCCAAATGTGGGATTTGCTTGCCAACTCTTACAATGCCAGAAACGCGTACATGCTCTGCCTGCTAGCCCATCTTCTGTTCTTAGAATGTATCGTATGGCTCCTCACTCACCATATGACCCCCTTCATCTTGTACCCAAGATGTTATGTGAACCGGGTGCTGATAAGCTTGACTCTCGTGGAGCATTCATTGTTCACATTCCCTCTGCTTTATATATCTGGATAGGGAAGCACTGCTCCCGAGTGATGTCTGATGATGCGAGGACAGCTGCTTCCCAAATTATTCGGTATGAGCGGGCTAAGGGTCCAGCAATAATCATCGTAGAGGGTGAAGAGACGTTTGATTTCTGGAATTCCTTTCGCCATAATAATATCCTGGTTGAAGGCTTCCGTGTGACGTCTGAGAAGGTAAAAGGGCTCCCTTCAGAGTCTGTCATGGTACCTGCTCCATGTCTCAATCAAAAGAAACTCAATGAGTACGATCTAGATTTTGAAATCTTTCACAGAGCACTTGCTGGTGGGGTTGTACCACCTTGTCCATCATCTGAAGCTGGGTCAGAGACATCCCTTCCTTCTAGAGAATATGGTTGGAACAGATTAAGAAGAAAGTTTGCCGATGGTAGTATGAAGGACATTGTTACCTTATCTAAATCAGGCTCTGGTGTGTCGGAGAGATGTGATAAACTGGAAACAGAAGATGCTTGTTCAGTTAAAGATGCCATCTCGTCGGCTGATCATTCAAGGCCTTCAAGTGGCCAGATTGATTCACAAGATTCATTTGCTCCTTGTGTATCTAGCAGCCTTGGCCCTGACGCATCTCTATTAAAGTCCCCATCATTCAATTTGGTAGATTCTTTTTCTTCATTCTTTGTTAGTAAACCGAAATCCGATTCAACATCCCCGTCAATCTCACCTTCGACATCTGATTATTCAAGTTCATTTAGTTTCTCACCCTCATCATCAAACTGGTCTGACTTATCATTTGTATCAGCGCAACCATCACCTCAATCATCTGAACCATGTGATACTGATCCTAGTAAAAGTGGTCCTGCTGAGGATTGTCCTCGTTGTGTAGTTGAATGTACATGCTTATGTGATAAGACAAGTTCTCCTCAGTCAGGAGAAGCAACCGTTGTTTCTCATGTTTCTAGAGCAGCCAGTTTATGTTTAACCTCTGGGAAAAGTTCGCCTTCCCTTGCAGAGTGTAGAGGTAGCAGTCTTCCTCCTCGGATGGTTTTACCCTCCATTGATGAGGAGTCTCATGCTTCAGAAAACTTGCCAAGAGTTTCGGAAGATTATATTGTGATGGATGTTGAATGTAAAATCCTCAGTCCTGGCATTGCTTTGGAAATTGATGGGAAAGAGCCAATTTCAGATGTGAATGGTTATGCAGCTGATGGTGATTTTATAACCACATCGCCAGATGAAAAGAAGTACGAAATATTTATATTACAGCAGATGAATATCTCTAATAAAATAGCAAAGCCAAACTAGCCTAGTATTATACTAGTGGCACTCTATACATAAATGGGACGTGCATTCTGGCTTCCTGGATTCTCTATCCATTTCTTTTTATTCATTTCTGCAGAACATTCCAGAACAAAATTTTCTGATTCTCTGTATGTGTGGATAGGGAGTAATGTTACATCAAACGGAAGTCATAGTCAGATGATCAGCAACGAATTCAATTATGAACATAACCATGTTTATTTGGGAACTCTGGTCGAAATCTTGTATTTGACAAGGGCTTCAACATAGATGCTCAGATTAAGGTATGTTATCTTCCTAATAAATCAAAATAGCATTCTACTTTGATACAGTTTTCCTTGGTTTATCCTCAGTCCCTTTATTATCCCATTAGACTGTGCTTGAATGCAGCCTATATTCATTTTAATGAGATTAACCGTGCTAAGCTCGAGAATGGCTACATATGATATTATAAGCTCAAGGCTCAACCAAATCTTCTAGTCCTTAGCCATTTAGGTAGACTGATCATGATGTACCACAGACTTATGTAGACTGATCATGATGTACTGCAGAAACTTTAATAATATGTTTAGCTGAACGCCCGAGTTAATGGCATTTAGATAGAAGGCTACTTGAAATCTCCTTTCTTTGAACTGAAATATAAAAATATGAATCCATATCTGACTTTTGTGCTTTATATTATCTAAATTTAATCAGGGATATCAGTGCTCTACTAATCACAATTTTACAGAGTATTCAAATAGAGTCTTGAATAATTCACAGTCGACAGGCTTTAGTATTTGGATTTTTTTTCCTTTTATTTTAATTTATGTTTTAGCTGCTTGGGCTGTGGGACTTTCCTTTTATTGTCTTTTGTGCTTGATAATTTATATATTATACTTTAAAATAGTTTCATATAAATATAAAATTACAAAGCAATAAATAAATAATTGTAAAACTAGTAAAATCATGAGAGAGCTTAGTGTATCAATGCAATTTTTACACACATTTTTTAATATTTATAATTTTGAAATGTGTACTTAATATATATATATATATGTAAAGTTATTAAATTATTTTAAAACCATGTTCGCGTTGCATCCTTGATGCGTTAACCTCAGCCTCTCACCTCACGCATGAAATCTTGGGGACCTTTATCGCCTCAACTCGCTTCATTCTTTTTAAAACTAACCTATATAATATAACACAAACTCTATACGAATCGGCCGATGTTCGATCCCTCTTCCTTATAAATACAATCATTATTTTTTGCCCCTTTGCTCAGGGTGTAGTGGTTAAAGCTTCTTGTCTGTGACCTCTCAGTCAAAGGTTCGCCCGAGGGATATATGGGTGTATTTAAAATTAAGTGAAAAATATTTTAAATGCCCAAAACCACTAAACACCTTATGAAAATAACCAAAACATTAAACACATTCAAGAAATACCCATTTTTGACTTTTTTACATTGGGATTAATTTTTTTGTTAATTACGAGAATTTGATTAGAGTTATACCAACAATCACATCACCAAGTTTTTTAATAATTCTTAAGTTTTAATATAAAATAAACATATTATATATATATATATATATGTAAATAATATTATATATATTAATTATATATATAATATAATTAAGAAGGGGGGTCGGGGGGAAAAGAAGGGGGGGAAGTGGGTCGGTGGGGGAAATGTAGGGGGGAAGTGGGTCGGTGGCGTTAGGCACCGACCACCGAACCTATCTCATGAATAATATTTTTTTTTATTTTAATTTTGGTCGGTGTCGGGTTTATGACGAGCCATGACACAGTCTCTCTCATGAATAAAAAATATATTTTTTAAATCTTTTATTTTATTTTGATTGTGGTCGGTGCCGGGTCTGTGTCATGGTCCAACGCTGACCTTCTCTCTCAATAAAATACATTTTAATAAAAAGGTTTGAATCAACTTTATTTGTGTTGAAAAAATTTATAATAGAATTTTGAAAAAATGTCAGAATAGTGCAGTGGGTATTTTTTGAATGTATATGATGTTTGGGTATTTTCATAATATATATAGTGAAAAATAGGTATTAATAAATTTCACTCTAAAATTAATGTATACCTATTAAAAAAAATAAAAAGGATGTATCATGAGTGTTAGCATATTTTTTTGTATAAAATATATTAAATAGGGTAGTGATTTTATGGTCTTTGATTGATTCATTTACTATCTAAAATAAAATAGATAAATCATCTCTAATTTAATTGCTACGATTAGGTATTTAATTAGCTCATCTATTATAAATATGTGGTCTACAATAATAAAATTGAATACATAGATTTGCTCTGCTTATGTTTTCATTCATTATGTTTCAATAACATGGTATCGAATCAGAGTACCTGATCCTAGACTACCCGAACGGTGCTTAATAATTGAGGGGTTGAGAGATTGAAATTTTTTAATTTTAGAATTTCAAAATTAGTTTAGAAATTAGAATTTAAGAGAAAAAGTTGGTAGTGCCCATCGCTACACCCGCCCATCGGCTGCTGCCCCCACCAGCCACCCATTGCCTTTGTCGTTGTATGCTCTGTGTTGCTAGTACATTATGTTTTTGAACCTCACTTTCTCTTGTCTAGTGTCTACTACTAGTTTACTGTTTGGATTAATATCGTATAGATATTGGTTTTTGTTTTAGTATGGTTGTCCACTCGTGTTTCCAGTGTGGACTTGTTTTGTTTTGGTACAATTTGGACCTACTTTCAGCTTGGTTTTTTTTTTTTGGTTTAGTTCAAAGGTTGAATTATCTCATGTTACCGGCTGTGATGCAACTTGCTTTTAATGGTGTAAAGAGTATCTTAGTAACAAGTTGGACATGACTTGACTTACCAACTTATTTGTTGTGAGAATATTATGGTTTAAAATATATTAAATAGGGCAGTGATTCAATGCAACAATATAACAAAGTACACAAATTTCCCCTACTTATGTTTTTTCCGATTATATTTCAAATAACAATGAGCAAATACTGATACTTTCTTGGAGTTAAGGTATAGAATGCAGTATTCGATGTTAGAACTACATTCTAAGCTCATCCAGCATTCAAATCAGGGGAGGAAATCCTCTTCTAAACCCTCCCTGTCATGAAACTGTCACAATTTTTGGAACCTTAGAGATACTGAGATTTTAGACGTGTGTTCGTTGTTAAAGTATCTGGTGTGTTAGAATGTTGGTTTGAATCGTCTGGTGTATCTAGCAAATCCTTGATTTTGTCTTTGCATTTCCTTTCCGCTTCTTCAAAGATTTCTGGGAGGCTCACAGTTGCATACTGAAGAAGTTTAACCTTTCTTCTTGTTCGATGGTTTTGGGGAAGATACCCCACCGGCCCACCCACCTTATTTGCTACGCATACAGTTTGTGAAATAGCGTCCTATCCCCAAATTGGTGTGAGATGAGAGGCATGCACCTCTGAAGATTTTTAACATATTTTTGCCATTGCTCCCCCCCCCCCCCGCCCGTATGGCAATCTCCTCCAACCTTAGGTTTTTCATTAAAAAGGAGTTGTATCTTCTGTTCATTTTGTTGGAAAGGAATAGGAGGGAGGTTTTTCAAGATATGTGTTGAATTCTTCCTTCATGAAGTCACATCATAGTTTCTTGTATTAACTACCTTACTTGAACAGGAACTGTTCTATAGTATCTTGTATTAATAACTCGAAAGTTGTTTAGAACCTATTTATCAGCCAATGAGTTATTGCTCGCGTTTTCTGTCACGTGTGGAAAGTTTACCATGTTAGATATATACTTAGTGTTTAAATCCATGTATATACGTGGAAACTATTACATTGGAATTGGACAGACTGTGATATCTTTCTTCTATAGACATACTTGATGAAAATCTAGTTTTGCATTAGCTAAATTCGTGATTTTGCCTCTTTCGCGTAGTTCCACGAAGGTGAAGAACCAGTGCAGCTCCTCAAGCATCTGTCCCGCTTCTTGTTAGACCAGGATCTAGCGATAGTGGATCGAGCAACGGTAAGAACTATTCAGGTAGGAAGGAAGGATCTTTAAATTTTTTTCGAACCTCTTGGTTGCAGCTCTGGCATCCCAAAGCAGGAGATGTGAGCACAGAATTCATTTTAATTCTAAAACTGGGAATAATTTTGTATGTTTAAGGAAAGGATTTGCAAGAAATCCAGATGCAATACCGCCCTTCCTATAATCATCTTCGTTGAATTACTTAATGTATTTGGTTTCGTTTGAGTTCATGGAGCCCACGCGGCTCACTCCAGGTTTGTTTTGTAAATTTCATCCAGTTTTTTCACTTGTGAATGGAATCCATATTTACGTTTTCTGTGAAGTTTGAAATCAATCTCCTTAAATTCGAGCTGATGGCGTAGTTTATTCGCCATATTTGCTGTTCTTGATTTGGATGTTTAAATTTCTTGAAAAAGTGATCCGATTGATGGAATTTGGTATGAGATCGATGAGATTTTAGAACCGATCTTTTCTGTTTAGATTTGGATGTACGATTCCATCACTGAAATGTCTTGAAGCAGAGTGTGCAAATATTTTAGTTTGAACTATTTAAAGTAGGGGTGAACATAATTTGGTTGAAATCGATCAAATCAAATTAATGTGGTAAGTTTGGATTTCCGGTTGCCCAATCAGCTTTTTGCCGCTGGAATATTTTTACAGACTAGATTTTTTTTTTGAGTGACAACGGACTAGATTTGAATAGTTTTAGATAGTTTGAATATAAAATAGAGAATATGTATAGTTGATACTAGAATTGAAAAAAGGTTAATAGTTTGTACTATATTTGATGTTAATGAATTCACCCCACCCCACAATTCCTTTAAAATTAGAGTGTAATGAATTGAGTCGAGTTAAGTAGTGTCGTGCTCAAGTTTGACTCGTTTAATATGAAGTCGAGTTTCAAATTTTTTATCGAATACTTTAAAGTTCGTGAAGTTTATCCAGCCTAACCTAAAGTTGAGAATATATTTATAATATTCATTATTATTTTAAAAGAACAAGTTATTTATTCCAAAATTAATACTCCATCCGTCTCATACTAATTGGCATGTTTCTTTTCGGCACAAAAATTAAGAGTTGTGAATGTAGAATGAGTTAGTGGGATTAATATTTTATTATTGAGTGTGAAAAATTTGTCATTTTTAGAAATGTGACAATTTGGTTGGGACGCCCAATTTGATAAGTGTGCCAATTGGAGTGGGACGGAGGGAGTATTATATTCATATTCAAATTCAAATGATCTCATTACTAAAAAGATTTATTATTTTTTTTAATTACCAAAATACTACTTTTATAAAATTAAAGATTTTCTATTTTTGCTAGTTTTAGATCACAAACTTACGAGTCGAATATTATGATATTCAAGGTTGGTTAATTTAATAAATAAACTTTACTAAAATTGGTCAACCAAAATACTCACCTGTAAATAAATTTATTTAATTTATAAAACTGATACGTTAAGAGAATTCTCGGAAAAAAAATAAATAAATTAAGTATGACACAGGTTGGGGTTATGCAAAGTATCGCTAAAATAAAAATAAAAAGAAAAGTAGGGGCATTTTGTACAATTTTACTCTATTGTACATTTTCTCGTAAGAATGATTATTTTCTGCATATAATATTATCAAATTTTCTATTTTAGAATTTTACTCTTAATTATATGGTCTCATTTTTATATTTGGTATTGTTTTACTTAGTAGTTTACAATTATACTTTTGAGTAATTTTGGAAAATGATAAAATTGAATGTAATAATGAGAGGTTAATTAATGCTTAAACAAGGGTAATATTCGAAGTTTGTTTAAATATTAAATAATTTTTTATAAATATGTATGATCAAATTGAATCATATAATCAAAATAGTAGTGAGAGTGTAATTTTATAAAGGGTTAATTGCAATTTAATTCCCAACGTTTGCTCATTTTTGTAAAAATAACCTAACATTTACATAATTGCAAATTAATTCTTAATGTTTGTCTATTTTTGCAATTTAATTCCTAACATTCCAAAACATGCAATTCAATTCCTATCATTACTCCATTTTCGCAATTTAATTCCCAACATCACAAATTTACATTTTAATTCCTAGAATTTATTAAATTACATTTTTAAATACTAAAAACTATCTATTTTTTTAATTTTAATTAAAAAATAACCAAGCACCTTACATATATTCCTAATATATTTTCTTAATTTCTTGAAAAAATTATTAGTTCTTAAAATTTGTTCAATTTTAAAATTTAATTTCTAATTAATATTTATTTTTTATAATTCAACTCATAAATATTAAAAATCTAAATATAAAATTATTAATATTAGTTTTTTTAAGAAAAACGTGCATCCATTATTTTTCTTAAATAGATTAATGTAGGAATTAAATTAAAAAAATTGAAACATTAACTTATAATGTAATTTTATATAAA
Organism: Plectranthus barbatus; assembly: GCA_026898455.1. Taxonomy (NCBI): domain Eukaryota; kingdom Viridiplantae; phylum Streptophyta; class Magnoliopsida; order Lamiales; family Lamiaceae; genus Plectranthus; species Plectranthus barbatus. The sequence goes on along the minus strand of JAPKLW010000246.1, from coordinate 636,462 downwards.
AACGAACAAACTTTATGAAATTTTTTTTTCTGCAAAAAATAAAAATAAAAATTAGGAGTTAAAATATAATTTTATAAATGTTAGATTATTTTTTAATTAAATTGCAAAATGGATAAACTTTAGTAGATAAAATATAATTTAATATAAATTAGGGAATAAAACACAACTTTTAAAATATGGGGAATTAAAATGCATACCTTATATATGTTGGGCGTTAAATTGCTAAAATAAACAAACGTTAGGAATTAAATTGCTTGTTTGGAACGTTAGGAATTAAATTGCAAAAATAGAAAAACGTTAGGAATTAAACTGCAATTATGTAAACATTGGGTTATTTTTGCAAAAATGAGCAAACGTTGGGAATTAAATTGCAATTAACTCTTTTATAAAATATAAAGGTTAGGATAAATTTAAAAATGTGAAATTGGAGTAGAATGCGTTGATTTTCCACAAATAAAATTTATTTTTTTCTTTATCCCAAAAATCTCTTTTTTTTTCTTAAGGAAAAGAAATAAGCAAAACACAATCTTCTTACTTGTGGGCCTTGTTTCTATAATTGGTGCAAAAGTCCATTTTTTTTCCTTGAATATAAATATTTTTTTTTTGACTCTTTCAAATTGACCATGTTGTATGCTGACGCAACTATTACAATAATTTCATATTTTTATTTACAACAACAAAAGAGAATATTCCAAAAGCACAAAACAATCATTAATAACTACTTTTTATCTTTTTATGCATTATTATTACAAATTGGAAAAATTCCGAATTATTTTTTTTAAAATAATAAAATTTCGAATTATTATTTTATAGATACGATAGAAAAATGGAAGTTCGTATCACAAGAAAAAAGCACCCATTATTTATGGAGCTATATATTTCTTACACGCCTTTTCTTGCGACTTTTTCTTTCACGCAAACAACATTTCTATTTAGAAATTAACAGAAGAAATTTAAAAAAAAAAAAAACACACAAATCATCCAAGATATGTTTTATTTTGACTAGATTTAAAAGAAAAAACACACAATAGAAAGAAAAGTCATCATTTTTTTTAAAATTCTATTTTGGTGAAAATGGAAGACTATTAAATAAAAGTAATATTCAATGGCGGATCCAGAAATTTATTATAGGAGACTTTATTATATTTTTATTAAAAAAATATAAAATTGGATAAATGGAATAAAAATTTATACTAAACAACATTTCTAGTCCTTTTGTTCCTTTTAATTTTTTTTGTTTTAGTCCATTTTTCTCCTCACAACATGAAATTGAAGAGAATTATACATAAAAATATCGTATCAATACACTATTTAAACCCAAAAAAATTCAAGTTAGACCCCCTTTTATATATGTAGATCAGCCAGTGATAATAATAATAATAAGAAGGTAAGTTTCAACATTATTATGTCATCAAATCTAAAATGGACATTATACTTATCTAAATTATATAATTTGGGATTCATACAAAATATGAAAATTCCATAATTATTTCCTTTACTATTTATATATATTTTTGCCGCTTGTGTTTGCTGCAAACCAATTTAATCGTCGAATCATTCATGCAAATCTCTCTCTCTCTCTCTCTCTCTCTCATACTGAATCAATTCCGCAGTTCAAGGATCTTCCTCCTCTCTCTCTCTCTCAATTGACTTCTCCATTCTTCCACGGTCCACACCTTTCACAGAAATGGGGTCGTCCATGGCAAGAACGCACCTTTCTCCCTCTACACCCTTCTTCTTCACCAAACCATTAAATTCCATTCACGCATGCCCTTCCCACATCCATCTAAAACCCACCTCCAAAAAGAGGCCAATCTCCAGATTGGCGTCGAAAAATCCAATCTTTTCACTTTCTTGCCCCAACCTACAACAACCCTCCTCGAGCGTGTCGGAAAAGGTACAGAGATTAGGTTTCGAGTTCCGGTCATTGCCGGAGCCGATTGACAGAGTGAAGAGGCTGCTGCACTACGCGGCAATCCTCCCCCCGTTCGAGGAGTCGTGGAGGATTCAAGAGAATCGCGTTTTGGGGTGCACGACGCAGGTGTGGCTGGAGGCGGTGATGGATGGGGATGGGGCGATGAGATTCAGAGTGGATAGTGATTCGGAGATAACGAAGGGGTTCTGTTCTTGCCTGATTTGGGTGCTCGACGGGGCGGCGGCGGAGGAGGTGTTGAGCGTGAAGAGTGATGATTTGGTGGAGATGAATGTGGGGCTGCCGAGCAGGGGGAAGTCGAGGGTGAATGCGTGGAACAATGTGTTGATTAGTATGCAGAGGAGGACTAAGGTTTTAGTGGAGGAGAGGGGGAGAGGGAAGTTGGACCAAGTTTCTTCCTTGCTTTCTTGCTGTAATAACAATCAGGTATGGAGTTTTTCCTTTCTTGCAGTTTTTCTGGATGATGTTTTGTTGTCTAGATTTGAGTGCCTGTTCACCTTTTGAACTTCGACATCATTGGATTCTGTTGATTGTGCTATTCTCTTTGTGTGTAACAATCTTGTTTGGAATGAGAGAGAGAGAGAGAGAGAGACTTGTACAAAAGATCTGTTTCGACTGAGCTGAGCTTGTTTTGGACCTGCAATGATCCATAAAATCAATGACTGTGGAGAGAGAGAGACAGAGAGAGAGTTTGGTGAAAAATAATTGTTGTTAACTTGGTATGGTCCATCTGTTTCTGAGAGAGAGAAAAATATCTTCTTTGACTGAACTGAGCTCTTTATGGACTATGATCCATATCATATACTCCCTTTGTCCCATGTCCCATTAGATTAGTCCAGTTTAGTTTCGGCACAGAAACCAATGTTTGTGAGTGTAGTGGAATTAATATTTTATTGATGTGAGGATATTTTTTTCTATTTTAGGAAAGTGGACTAATCTGGTGGGACAGACGAAAATGGAAATATGGACTAATCTGGCGGGACGGAGGGAGTATGATTTTGGGGAGGGAGAGGGAGAGAGAGTTTAGATATTACAATTAAAATAGGTAATATTTAAGGTCAATAGTCCTACTTCATGTAATAATAGTTTTCAAAGACTAAAAAAAGCCGGTTGTTTTACAATTAAAAAATATAGGCCAACTTGTTTGATGATGATGATGTTGAGTTAAAAGTGGCAAGATATACTACATCATTTCCATAATCCAATAGGTCCTACTTTTCTTGATGTTTGTCTTAAAATCCAAATGAAAAGAGAAAATCCTCTTCAACACTTGTAATCATCTTCACCATTAGCTCTAGCATAGTTTGGAGATCTTGACCATATGCATATCACAGCTACTTCTTTGAATCATCCTGCAGGCTCCTCGCGGAGCAGCAGTGCACGACCCATGCTAGGTGCCCCCCGTTCGATGGCTAGCTGCATCATGTATATGTTCCACAAGTGTTACAATGGTCTTGCTGCTGTCAGCTCCTCTTCAATGTAAAACTCACTAAGCTGCGGTTGTGATGGGGAAAGAAGCGGTGGCGGCGTGCACTGGCTGAGGCAATGTGTTGTTGTTCAGTTAAGGAGTGGGATCAAATAATAGACAAGGCTAGATATAGTTCAGACATAGAAACTAGGCTAGGTTTTCGTGTGGAAATAGGTGGTCTCTTGATGCATCTTTGTTGTACTCATGAATGCTGTATGAATACATGAATCTCGGATTCAGATTTCGGAGTTTCTCGAGTGTTGGGGGCAGGGCGTTAAGGTGTGGATCGAAGTGAATGATGCAAACAATGAAATTGGTCCTATCATTTTCACAACTGCTTCACTTGTGCATATTATTATGTTAAGAATACAGCAATGTGTCCCTTCGTTCAAGATGTAATGATCAAAGCACTTTGTCTATAACCCCAAAAGGTTATGAGTTTGAGTTTCCCTGTGAATATTTAGATATGTATGTTTAATTAATGTATTGTAGGTGATTAGTGAATCCCCTCTAGGACCATCTACAACGCCCACGTCAAATGCTCGGCAGTCACGGTCAGGGGTGGCACTATATAGGGGCTGACGGGGTCGGTCGTCCCCACAGCATTTCGAATCTTATATATATATATATATATATATATATATATATATATGTGTGTGTTTTTTTAAAAAAAATAAAATTATAAATTATCGACCTCAGAATATTACGATTGAACCCCCACAATACTCGAGCTTTATATCTGTCCCTGATCAAAGTTTATTTGGAGCAATATTCTCCAATGCTACTCGCTATTGCCACTTCGAGTTGACTTTTCTTCCCGCCCGCGCACAATAGCCCGGGATGACTGGAACCGAACCTGGATCCCCGTTCCAGTCAGTGAAAGTCCACTGATCGTGGGATAGGTGGATCAGATCAATGTTGGTGTGTTGTATCGATAGACCTTATGCAAGGGAATTGGATGGTTAGTGAATGAGAGTCGATATTATCGAGAATATTTAGATGGGGTGGTGGTCAATTCTTACATTCATGTGACAGATAAGCAATTGGTTAAAAGTCAAAATTTGGAAAATAGGGTAAGTTGACGAAAGAAAAAACGTGAAATAGACTCTCAAATGTTTTGTAGGATTGCTAATTAAATAAATGGCTACTAGCTGTAGACATCCCATCTATTTTGTTTAGGTAAGAATGTGACACCACACGTGCTTTACATTTTAAAATTCTGGTTTTTTTTTTTTTTTTTATAGATACCAATTATGTACTCCCTCCATCTCAATTCCTCTCATTTATTTTATCATATTTTAATTTGAATGAATGTTAAAACTCATTTATAAATGTATTAAATATATGAATAAATTTTTTGAATTATTCCTATTTAACAATAATTATTAATAATAAATTTATTAATTGTGTTTAATTTATAAACAGAGGGCGAATCCAGAAATTATGTATAAGGGGGGCTTCATTGTATTTTTATGTTAAAAAAATTGAACAATAGAGTAAGAATATTATTTTATAATAATTATAATATGTAAAAAACACATATACTAAAAATACTTTGTAAAAAAAAACATAATAAATGAATTACATACTATAAAAACTACTTAGTAAAAAAATACTTACTAAAATTAATAAAAATATTATAATCTTTCTTCATTTCCAGCCCCTTCATCTTTATAAGAATCCGAAAAATAAGGGGGTTGTATTATAAAATTTTAAAATTTTATAAACAAAAATTTAAAAAACGCATATAAATTTAAAGGTATGCATGGTTTGATGGAAAAAGTGTTATTTTCAGAGGCGGATGTAGTTTATGAGATGGGAGTACACTTGTACCCCAAATTTTTATTTTGTTAATATGTAGATATATATTTTTATTATTATTTATATATATTTTACATTTTATTTATATATATCTTTATATAATGTATCTCTAAATTTTTTAATGTATTTATTGTACCCCTAATTTTAAATTCTTTGATCCGCCTCTAGTTATTTTACAAGTAAAAATATCAAACAAATTGGAGAAATGAGTGTTCTTTAAAAGTGGAAAGGTGAGAAAAGTTGTTCCCTTTTATTAAATATACATTTTGAAAGAAAGATGTAATTGTGATGAAATAATATGAAAGAAATCCAACATCACATCATGTTTTCGTTTATTTGTGATTGTGAAATCTCAATAGTCTTGAAAAAAGAAAATCTTGTGGCCTAATGCCTATACAAAGAAAATTGGTGTGTTATAAAATCTTAATCATCCAAATAGATTATATTTTTAATTCGTACATGGCGCCGATGGAAATCTAGTATTGATTACATAAAATTATACTCCCTCCGTCCCAGTTTATTGGTCCCTCTTTCCGTTTTCGTCCGTCCCACTCTATTGATCCTCTTTCTATTTTTGGCAAATTATTAAGAATTAATTAAATTATAAAATTAAGCTATTTTAACCCAAAATTTTCTCATTCACGAAATTGCCCCTGAAACCCTTAAAAAAATGACCCCCCTACCCCCGCCATTTTCATCTCTCAAAACACAATTGTTCGATCATTCCCCTCTTTGTCGAACCCTAATTTCTCTCTGCCTCTCTCTCTGATTCCTCCGTCGTTCTCTCTTCCCCTCAACTCCGACCGTCCTTCTCTTTGCCGCCGCCCCTCTAACCGCAATGATGAAGCCCACGCCTTCGTCTTTGTTACCCGTTGCTTCACTGCTGACAGAGACCGCGATGACGAAGCCCCTTTCTGCGATGACGGAGACCGCGATGACGAAGCCCCTTTCTGCAACGTTACCCGTTGCTTCGCTACTACCTCCACCACCAGTCAGTCGTGCAGGTGACGTGCCCTCGACCGAGATCTCTTTCCGTCCTTGCTCTGTTCTCTCATTTACTGAATATGCCCCTATTTCGCAACCTACACATCTCGTCACTTCATCTGAATCATGCGACGAGGGCCTCGTTGCCGCCGACGACTTGGAGGTGGGGATGGCCAACCACACCGTCGCCGTTCCAATTGATGAAAGCCCAAATGGGCGTATTTATCTGAGCGGTCCCTACACCAAGGAGTGGAAGTGGCTGGCAGTTGAAGTCCAGGCGTTGCAGCTTTCAAACGAAGAGAGGATGGCGGTGGTTCGACAGTTTTGGGAAATTTACTTTCCCAACATCCGGTTATTCTATTACTCGATCTTGTTCTTTGCATGCCCCTTTCTGGATTTGATTCTATTGTTGGTTGTGGCTGATTTGATACTCTGTTGGTTGCTGCTGATTTAAGCCCCTTTCTGTTGGTTGTGGCTGATTTGATTATGTTGTTGGTTGTGTCTGATTTATGAATTGGCTATTGATCTGAGATGATTAATTCTGTGGCTATTGGTTGTGGCTGATTTGATTATGTTGTTGGTTGTGTCTGATTTATGAATTGGGTAGTGATCTGAGATGATTGATTCTGTAGTTGTTGGTTGTGTATGATTTGATTCAGTAGTGGGATGTATGGCTATTGATCTGAGATGATGTGATTGTAAATATGCACACACTTCAGATACTACATTAAACACATTGGTGATGCACTTGTGTGAAATGTGTTTTAAACAACTTTGAAGTGGTTTCAATAATTTGATCGGTTTGTGATTCTGATTTGCAAGCTAAACTTCAGTCCTTGTCATTCACAAAAAATGCATTACAAAAACCATATGCATATTTACAACAACCACATTCATCTTTATGCTTTACAAAAAAAATCTTTACCTTGCAGCCACTGCACCATTTATGTTATCACTAATCCTATATCAGAAATCAGCTTCTCCAATCCATTTGTATGCCCTTATTGTACTAAGTATTCTAGGCTTTCCTTAACCAACTCCTTCGGTATTTCTAAATCCTTAGGTAATTCATTATGCAATAATAATGAATTCTTCTTCATGTGAGGGATTTTATAGTTGTTGCATCCCTTAACTGTCATTATCTCCCTCAAACAACACTGTAAGGATAGGAAAACTTTATTTAGTGTTATTGCTTCAAGAGTATTAAAGCTGCTGATCACTGCATTAACTAAATCTTTTGCATCCCTGCATTGATGTTGTTGTTGTAAGCTCTGAATTGCTCTAAAAATCCTAAATCATTAACATTACAATCGGGACTGTTTGGTGGTTGTTGCACCAATGATATCTTAAACCCATCACCATTTGCAACAAGTTGAAAGTCTTGGTCTTCATTTCCAATGTGTGGCCTTGCATTATTTTGTTGTATGTAGATGGTCTTACTTAAACATTCAGGCCATTATTGTTTGATTGTTGCTACAATCTGAGGTTTTGGAACATTAATCAATAATAGCATGATGAAGTATAGAAAAAAAAACATGTTTTTCACCTGATTGATCAAGCAGTCTTTTATCACTTGCTTCGTGATTGACTGTATTGGTTTTATCTCCATTGTGCCAGCAACCCTCCTCTTGATGTTTCTTTTAGCTCTTACATCTTCAGTGAATGGCCAAATGCCTTTTTTTATTATCGAAAACAACATTTCCTTCCTCTGAAAATATAGGTCGACTCACAGCACACATGAACATGATTTTTGGGATGAATTTTTTGCTTTTACATGTCCTAACTGCTTCTTGTTCACCTTCAGTAATGTAGTATCTGTGTGTATTTTTGGTTAGGTAGAACCATTTCTCATCAATGTGTATGACATTTTCCATGGGTTTAAATCTTAGGATATCCAAAGCATTATCATAATCCACAGCTTGCAAACTGAAACTCAACCTAGTCAATTTATTTGGAGCTGTCAAAGCTGGTTTAATAGCATTAGTGTGTGCTCTGATTAGATGTGATTTAGCCCATCTTCCCACTACAGATTTAGGAATATTAATGCTTTCTGCTAGTGCTCTAATTGTCCCTCTCTTTTGAATCTGAACTTCAGCAATTTGAGCAAGGTTTACCTTATGTTTTGTGTGGCTGATTCTTTTCAATCTTTTGTTAACCACATGCATAACTTCACCTCTTTCCCTTTGTTATTTTGTAGATTTCCATATCCTTGATATTGTCTTCTTGCTGCAGTTGAAAGTAGATCCAGCCTCAGTTATCTTTCCCCTTTTTGGTTTGCCATTGATGTTGTTCCCAAGCAAAAACTGGATTATCTCCTCCTTCTTTGAAGCTGGAATATCTTTATTTGTTCCCATTTTTTTGTAATTTATCAAAACATGTGCATTAACTTAAACTGATTCTCTATTTATAGGCTTGTAATATTGTGGTAAACAAGTTTGAATTTTTTTGGGGTTTAAATCAGCTCCCACCAAAAAAATTTGGTGGGAGATTTGATTTTCGTTACATTTTTTTGTTTAAATTATTGTTTGAGGTGAATACCCTTTAGGTAATTTGTACATTTTTAATTGCCACTCATATTTTTTATTAACAATGTTATATTCTTATTTATAGAGTGCATTGGTTTGTGTGCAAAAAGAAAGTCTCCAATAGAAAGGGACAGAGGGAGTATATGATATGGACTTGATGGTTTTTAGGTAAATTTAAGTTTATTCATATATTTGATTAGACTTTTCACTAAATGATATATTTTTATTTAAATTCATATATTTAAATATTTCCGAATAAGTTCGAATCAATGACCCTTTAATCAAGGTAAAATGCTTTCTCTATTACACCCTGAGCAAGGAGAACCATCTCAATATTGATACAACAATGTGTTTTTGCTTAATTAACTTGTGTATGCCTAATTTGGGAAACACAATGCGTTTATGTATGAAAATTGTTGGGTTTGGCAAACTCATGTCTCACATCGGGGAAACAAGGATGAGACTCCTCGTATATAAGAATTCACCCAACTCCATTAGTGTAAAGACTTTTGGGATGGAGATGCCCAAATGCAAAACCGTGAGGGCTTTGGCCCAAAGCGGACAATATCATACTAATGTCGAATTGGCGGTTCCCCCAACAAAAACAATGATTTACTGCAAATTTAGGATGAATATTTAATATACAACTAGTATTTCACCCGTGCGTTGCACGAAATTATTAATGTTGCACGAAATTATTAAATAAAATATTAATAAAAATACCGTATTTCTTTTAGAATTGTCGATTCAAGATCCAAAAGATAGTTTAATTATCGGTTCAGAATTCGAAAGATAATTTGTCAATCCAAGACGTAAGAAACGTAGGATCTTTCGGGTCCCGGATTGAGAATTTTTTAGATTTTTCGGGTCCTGAGTTGAGAATTAATCTTTCGGGTCTTGAATTGATAATTAAACTATCTTTAGGGTCTTGAATTAATCAAATTCCTATATTTTTTAATTTTTAGGAGAACACTAAGTCTATTAAAATACTAAAATTATTCTATTGTGTGATACTATCGTAATACAAAGAGGGCATCTATATTTTTATTCATTCATTCCTCACAATAGTTGATTTTTGTAAAAAATACTAATACTCTCTTCGTCCCGTCCAAATTATTACACTTACCAAATCGAATGTTCCAACTAAATTGTTATATTTCTAAAAATGAAATTTTTTTCACACTCAACAACAAAATATTGATTCCAATTATACTCACAGTCCTTAATTCTCGTGTCGAAAAGAAGTGTAACAATTCTACTGGGACGGAGGTAGTATAATGTTTGTAAATTGTAACTTGATTTAAAATGTAATGAATTATGTTTTAATTTACAATTTGATATTAAATAATATTTGAAACAAAACATATATAAATAATTTTAATTCAAAAATATTCAATATTTCCCATTTTCTATAATTATATTGACTTTTGAAAATATAATTGTTAAAATAACGGACCCATGCTAATAACTATTAGTAAAATTTAGCAAACAAACCTAACATCAAAATATAAAATATAAACTTTATTCCCGCTACATGATTTAAATAAGTTTTTTATTTATAAATTTAAGATTATATGTTTTAATGGCTTCAAAAAATGATACACTTAAAAAATGGATGTCTTGTTACTAAAGTTTAGCAAATAAAATTGAGCGAGAATATATTATATGTGTTTCAATTGGTTCAAGATATGTTTTGTTAAAAAAAGGAACCACGTTTATAATTGTTACTAAATTTTAACAAACAAAATAAATAAATAATTAAGAAAATAAAAAACAATAATTTATTAATTAGGAAATAATTAGGCGGGAATAGTTATGAAAACACTATTTTCATTTCATATATTATATAGATTTCCATCAAAATTTTGTAAACCCAAGTTACTTAAACTAAAGTTGTAACTTATGGAGAAATGTTAACTTCACAAAAAAGTTAAAATGTTGAAGGTAATCAAATTTTATGTTACAATTGTTGAAATTTGAAAAAAAAATATATTATAATTAAAAAGTCAAATTAAAGATAGCTTTGAAACTTTGTAATTGTTTTTTTAATAAAAATATATTTATTTACATTTATAGGAAATTTTGAAGTTATCACCTATAGATAAAATGTGTTCATCAATACTACTCCTTGTACAAAAAATAAGGTAAGTTAAAAATAAACAATAATAAATATTTTTTCCATCCTGTAAAATTAATTTCATTTTTCATTTCGTCTATTTTATTAAATTAATTTCATTTTCAAAAATAAAAATTAATACATATTCATAAATAAAATATTAAATTATTTTTATTTTATGTTCTTGTTTATTACTCCCTCCGTCCCAAGTAAATTGTCCATATTTCTTTTTTCGTCTGTCCCACAATATTAGTCTACTTACCTAAAATAGTAAATTTTCCACACTCATTAATAAAATATTCATTCCACTACCACCCACTATCACTCACATATATTGTTCACTGTGCCCGGTCAAATGTGGACAATTTGACCGGGACGGAGGGAGTATAACAAAAAGAGACTAAATAAAAATAAAATATGATACTTCCACACCTGAAGATTGAGCCAATGAGAATCTTCCACGGCATCAAAACTGGGGTGGGGCAGCCAAAAATCTCCTTCGTCCAGAGTTGTAACCCAAAACTGGCCCACCACCTTTTCCCGTTGGAGCGTGTCTGCACGCGCCTCCGCATTCTCGCGTTGGAGAGGCATTCAGCGTTCCCTTTTTTTTTTTAAGCCCAAAAGAATATATAAATATGAATAAATATACATTTTACTCCCTCATATCCGGTTAAATTATTTACATTTGATTGAAAACAATAACCAATGCACATCTAGTGATAAATATTTTATTAATTAGTATAAAAATTTTAATATTTTAAATAAATAAACTAATATTTTAGGACAGATAAAAAAAAAATATAAATAATTTACTCGAGACTAACAAATAATTTATGGGAGTTTTCATGGAATTTGTGTTGTGGTTCCGACCGGATCAATATTCGGAGCCCCGACTGAAAACCCGGTTGCATCTACAGAAGATTTAATTCGAGTTTTCAACTTTTCATACATCTCTCTTTCTATATTTAAACTTCACAGAATTTTGGGGGAAAACGGAAAAAAGGAAAGAATTCTCATTTTCATCAGGAGAGATCTTTGCGAGAAATGACGAAATCGCCATGGGGAGTTGGCGCCTGGGCCGCTGAAGCCGAGCGGGAAGAGGCCGAGGAGCGGGAGGCCGCGGAGAGAGCCGCCGCAACGGCGGCGGCCCAACCGGCGGCAAGCTTCCCCAGCCTGAAGGAATCCGTCAGCACCTCGAAGCAGAAGAAGAAGACCAAGATGTCCCTTCAGGCATTCAGGATGCAGCCGTCGCCGTCGTCGGCTTCAAGCCAAGGCCTAACGCCGGAGGAAATGCTACGCCTCCCCACGGGGCCCAAGGAGAGGTCGGCTGAAGAAATGCAGTACGGGAGATTGGGCGGCGGGTTTTCTAATTACGGGTCGCGGTCGGGATCCGGCGGGCCTAATACGGGTCGGCCGAGGGAGTATGAGGGCCGGAGATCTTACGGATTCGAGGATGATGGGCGTAGGGGGGCGCAGCAGCAATCTAGGGTTTCGGAATTCGATCAACCCTCGCGGGCGTCTGGGGTTGATAATTGGGCGTCGATGAAGAAACAAACCCAACCCGCTGATTACGACTCGCGCGAAGCCCGGCCCGTGGGGAAGTACGGCTCACTTGGGGGAGGCGGGGGTGCTTCACGGGCTGATGAAGTGGACAACTGGGCTTCTATGAAGAAGCCTGTTTCACAGCCACAACCGCAGGCTAGATCTTCTAGCTTTGGCTCCGGCTACTCCAGGCCGGACTCTGATCGTTGGACTCGTAATGAGGGCTTCGGGTCTGGATTCTCCAGACCAGAGTCCAGGCCCGAACCAGATCGGTGGGCTAGGAGCGAACAAATTCCGAGTTTGAGTTCTACCGCTCCTGGGGTTGCAGAGGCCGTGAAGGTTAACAAGCTGAATCCTTTCGGTGCGGCCAGGCCGAGGGAGGATGTGCTGGCGGAGAAAGGGTTGGATTGGAAGAAGGTGGATTCGGAGATTGCAGAAAAGAAACAGCATTCAGTTAGTGGTGGGAGCAGGCCCACGAGTTCGCACTCGAGTAGGCCCGAGACTCCACAGTCGAGCAGGTCGGAGGCTTCTTCGGCATTCTCCGGGACTGGTGAAATTGCAGCGAAGCAGAAACCAAAAATAAATCCATTTGGTGATGCTAAACCTAGAGAAGTTTTACTGGAGGAGAAGGGCCTGGACTGGAAGAAGATTGATCTTAACTTGGATCGACGTGCAGACAGGTAGTCATTAATTGTGGAATGCTTAGTTTCTGATTTCAGTTTATGGACGGTGTAGCTCTAGCGTTGTGATGATATGAATATGCTTGGTTACTAGATGTCCATTTTGGTAAGTGAAGTGCGAGCATGGAAATTGCTGAGTTTTTTGCAAATAATTCTTGAAGTGCATATAACCGAGTGTGTTAAGGTAATAAGGTTTTATTGCTGGATTTGGGACAATGTTGAGGTTTTTGTTGGTTGTAGTGAACAATGGAGGAGTTGTACAAAATAAATGTTCAATCTTGAAACTAATTGGTGACTTTTTATAGTAGGGACTTTAATGGAAGATAGAAAGAAATTAGTGTATATTTAAAGCTATTGGAATGCTGCAGCCCGTTGTGAGTGTCTTTGAGCCGTTTAGAATTTAGTTTTAGTTTTCATATCTGCATTAGTTATTAATGATGTTTTTGTATGATGTGAAATATGAAATGGACTTGCACACATTTACATTGTGTTGGGAATTTTTTTTCCTTGCTAATAAAGCATAATCGTTTCCTTCCAAGTTTTAAGATTACTAATTAAAGCAGTAGCTTCCCTTAAGGTTTGACATCAAGTTCTGGTCGGCAACGCCACTCATATTCTCGCTGTAATTGTTTCTTTTTAACTGTTGTATGTTCTTGATTTTCTACGTGGTATGGAAAAGGTGGCTAAGTTTTTATTATCTCTATTACCTGTAGTGATATAGGAATAATCTGAAAAAGTAATGCTATATACAAGATATTTCTATTTTAGCTGACGAGATGGAATTTTCAGGTCCGAGACAGAGGAAGAGAAGAGTTTAAAGGAAGAAATTGAACAACTGAAAAAGGAATTGCTACAGAAATCCGGCGAAGAACAAGCTGGTGTGCAAGATCTAATACATAAAAAGGAGCAGGATTTAGAACTTCTGGTCCGTCAGTTGGATGACAAAGTTCGGTATAGTCAGAGAAATTTTGAGAGGCAAAATCCTGGATCTGTTCGGGGTGTTGGCTTTAATGATAGACCTCCATCCAGACCTGGTGTATATGAGGAGCGTAGACCTGGCTTTCATGATCGACCTCCTTCTTCGCCCCAAGCATATGAAGAACCTAGAGCAGGCTATCAAGAGAGACCGCCATCTCGACCAGGTGCGTATGATGATTCAAGAGGTGGCTTTGCTGAGCGACCTCCTTCTCGACCTGGAGCATATGAAGATCCTCAAGCTGGGTATCATGAGAGACCCCGTTCAAGGGCTGGAGCCTATGAGGAAACCAGATCTTCCTATCCGCAAAGATCTTCTTTCACAGATGGAGCATACCAAGAGCCCCGAGGTCTAGACGCCAACGAGAGGCCTCGTTCACGTGGCACTGGGAGTTCATGGAATAGACCGAGTGATGACAGAAGATATTTTCAAGGAAGTGGAGGTAGAGGATTTACTGGCAGCAGAGATGTGGACAGGTACCATCTCTTTAGACTTTCAGCTTCAATACAATAAACCTTGTGAAGTTTCTTGAAAGCTTGTCTTGCTTGATTTTAATTGATGCAACTCTTGAAGATATTGGTTCCTAGTAATAACTGATTATGAGAAGCGGCGTCGTTTAAAAACCATTCAAGTCTGAGATTTCTCCTTGAGACTGGATGTCTGTGGCCCACTTGGAGTTTTCTGGATGGAATTTGTTTTCTCTGTTTTTATATTAAAAGAAGGCAACCAAAATTGAAAATTTCATTGCAACTGTTTTCCTTTTTCTGTAATATGAAATTGTTGTGGGAAATGTTTCTGATGGAAGGTTGTGGTGGTGATAATTGGCAGGTCAGGGTCAAGGTGGTGAATTGGTGGAGTGTGGGATTTGGTTGTTGGAGTGGACTAGTAGTTTAGATGCAATAATGCTAAATTCATCATCATCATCATCATGGTTTTTGCTGGAGCTAGAATTCACTAAATTCTGACCACATACAACTCTTGTATTAATTGTTGTTGCATCTTGTTGATGTGTAAAATCTCTCAAAGATTTCCCTTTTCACTCTCTCTCTTGTAGTGCCGGTGGGATGGATCAAATTTGTCGCAATTGTAATGGATAGTCCTGCCCTTGGTTTTGGTCTATTATCTGAATATATTTGTTGTCACACTCTTAGTCTTAATCATATAAATATACTACTACTGCTGATGCTGTCTGAATCTCGGTGAGGAATATGATGTTTAGAATGGAACTTCCTGTTCTTCCTCCTTGTTTATTGTTTTCTTCGTCATGTTTGCCTTTGTTTTTCAAGGACAAATCAAAATTATTTTCACTTTTGCAAATACATCACCTATTATACTCTTACCAATCAAATCTATCATCCATTACATAAAAGTGACTAAACATGAACAATGCATCTTGAAACCAAGACTGCTTTATGATATAATAACCTAGACAATGTGATCATGGCATGAATAACTTGTCATAAACTCACTTCGTGGAATACTAGGTTTACAGGAGAGGCTTAACATAAGTGGAATTCAAACTTGAACAGAAATTATGAAAGTAATGGAGGGAGACCATATTCTTGGATACACCCTTCGGTTGTTTGAAATATGTTATTTTTGTAATCGAATTGATTTGTTAAGTAGAAGACTGCAGTATATATCATATAGATTATGAATGAGAAAGTAAAAGACACAAAAATTTACGATCATTCAACAATTACCTATGTTCATAGGAGAGGAGTAAATTTCTTCATTATTACGATTGCGGTTATAGAACAAACATGTCAAGCATTTATACTTCTGAGTTCTGTTCTGCCTGTTAGCTATTTATAGCTTGGCATCATGTGATTTTTGTAGTATATATTGATGAAATGAAATAAGTAGATGAGATTTTGATATAATTCAATGATTTTAGTTCCTACCATTACGCAGATTCTCCTTGTATTTACAATACAATACTCATTCTGATCCAATTGATTATAATATATAGAATGTTTTATTTGTTATAAACTTTAAAATATGATATAGTTAAACATAAATAAATGCTAACAAGACAAGATAGCAAGCTCACTATAGATTTAAAGGTATTGATTTTAATCAAAATTAACCACATGATTAATTCATTACCAAAAAAACAATTGATTGAGTTTCAATATATAGTTTTTGGAGGATCTAACACTACGTGAAATGAAATACTACGAGTTGCATCTCACCTTCCACACACACACAAAGGGAGATGCATGTACCTCGGTCGGGTATAGCAATAAAATATTTTATTTGTGAATATTTAAGTTTAGAGTGTAAGTTCAAATAACTGAATTATTATTTTAAAAAATACTCCCTTCGTCCCTCCACATTAGTCTATATTTCCATTTTCGTCTGTCCCATCGTATTAGTCCACTTTTCTAAAATGGAAAAAAATCTCCTTATATCAATAAAATATTAATTCCACTACACTTACAAAATATTAGTTTCTGTGTCGAAACCAAACTAGACTTGTAACGCCCCTCGAAAATTTTTAATGTAATTATCGAATTTTTGAAATTTATATTTTGTTATCAAATTTAATTCGAAGCTATGCGATCGTTTTGATATGGAGATTTATTATTTTGGGTATTTATTCAATTGCCAATCTCATTTCAAGAAGGGTAATTAAATATTAAATTAATAATTAACGTCGATAATTTATTTGATGACCCGACATTTTTATATCGGGATAATATCGATCGATAAATATTCGCGGGTAGACGAAATATCACGGTCTCCCGTGCAATGACGCGAAGAGATGTGGAGTTGATGTGAGGTGATGTTAAAGTGACCGATGTGACAAGCGAATGACAACCACTTTAACCTTTTTGACTTTCGGTAATTCCGAAATTATCCTCGCCTCCCTTCTATAAATAGAAGGCTTCATTTACAAGTTTTTCTTTCACTTTCTCTCACAAATTACTCCAAAGAATTTCCGGCGAGAATTCCGACGAACTCCGGCGAGCTCCGACGAAGCTCCGGCGAAGTGTTTTCAAGGTAAAACTATACCTTTTCGGAACCCTCTCTTCGTTTCCTTTCCATTTCCAACCTTAGATTTCTATTCCCTTTTGTTTTGAAGTGGGAAATCGACGAACTAAGGGTTGATCAAGCTTACGACGGTCTAGAAACATCAAGGAGGTATAAATCGAACCTCCCTCTAGCTATTTTATCCATTTAAACATGTTATGGTTTATGCCCTAGTTTATAAATGTCATGATCTAGGCTTGATATTGAGTTTATAAGTACGTATGCATGTTTAGCATGTTATATTATGAGCCTAGAAACGATATATCGACATAGGAATCGACTTGTGTTGATTTTGGAGCATTTTTGGTATATTTGCCCATATTGAAATGTTATGGTTAAATCTCGATTCCAATATGTTTTGATAGTTTAGATTATGTCTAGACTCATTATGTATGTTTAGAAACCATTTGGTGTTGTTAGAAATCGATTGGACAAGTCCGGATAACCGTTTGAGCCAAAACACAAAAATTCCGCCAAAGGCTTCAAGCCTCTGTTTCGACCGACACAGATTGTGTCGACCGAAACAGAGCCAAAATTTCGATCGACACAATTTGTGTCGATCGACACAGATGTTGTTCCTTGAGAGATTTTGTTGTCCATCCTTCGTATCGATCGACACACTTCATTTCGATCGACACACTCGGTGTCGGTCGATACACTCATGATTCGGTCAACTTTTCTTCATATCGACCGACACAAACCAAACCGGTCGACACATGCTTCGGTCGACACGCATATGTATGTCAAACATCCATGTCGATCGACACCTCTTATCTCGATCGACACAGACACATAATTTGAAATTTTCAACTTTTATTCTTCGATCGATTCGACTTATCATTTATACCTTTTGATATCCTTTCAATTGATCGATTAATACAACCATATCTCAATTCTAAATTCATCCTTCGATTAATTGAATTCCAATTTCGATCGATATTCCTTGTATCAATCGACAATGAGATGTTATCTTCCATAACTTCTCCGATAATCTTTTCAATTCAATTCAAATCGATTTGATTTGCTTAACCAAACTCTTGTAACTCGAACTTCCTTTGAAGCTTATTGTTTAAACCAAACTTGTTAAACCTCAACCTTTGAAATCTTAATTCGATCTTTGTCTGAGATCAAGAATCTCCTCGATTATTTAGTTGAAACAACTTGATGAGTTCTTATACTCTCAAGCAATGTACGATGATTCATAATGAATATGAAACATCTTTTAATCTTAAACTCTTGAAAGTGCATAGTCACTTGACGAAGTCATTTGTTTTGATCAATCAAATTGAATTAAGCTTCTTGAATTAATGCTCGATATTGAATCACGAGCTATTGAATTAATGTTTGACTACCTTGTCCGTCAAACTAAATTGACAAAATCATTCTTCTATATCCTTATCCGATGGCTCAAACGTGAGAAGTCCAAGATCGATTAAGAGTCTAGAACTATTTTGATGAAGTTAGATTTAAATGAATCTATTATCCCTTGAGGATTTACTCGTATTCCTTATGCAATAGGAAAGGGAAAGAAGAAGATCCATTTCTAGATCAACCAATCACGTGACCGCATCTACTCAAGGTGGGCTTCCTTCTACCCCTATATAGTGGGCCAAATTAAATACATGAAAATGATGTTTTCTTTTCAAAGCATATCAAGCATGAAATGAAATGTTTTGTTTTAAACTGCTTTGTCATTGCCTACTGTTTTGTGTTTGCTATCTGTCCTCTCAGTGGGGGAACCCCACTTAGAGAAGAACATCAAACGTATTCAACGTGGATGTTGACTGCGCGTATTGCGAGTCTTTAACGATCGTGCCCGGACAGTATGAAAGCTACTACGGGTTAGTGCACTGTGATGCTGACTTGTTAGGGGTCGCGCCCTACTCGAACTAGCATCGTGACTGTGGTAGGAGGCCACCTCCCAGTCACATAATCATTTGCAGATAGTTTAACTAAGTAAAAGGAGCATGCTCATTCATGAAATGTTTTGGTGCAATGGGAGGATTTCAAACTTAAAACCCCATGTGCGACCCGATTAAAAAGGCATGATAAACTTTTACGTATGTATGTTTTCGGGCATGTGTTCACTAAGTACAATTTGTACTTAGCCCCTCGCATTATTTCTAAAATGATCAGGTTAAAAGAAGCTTTTGGAGCCAGAGTACGAGGCAGCAGTCGAAGTGGAGCTGAAGATTCTTTTTGTAATAGTTAGATACTGAAGTATGTATCTTCATATACATACTTCATTGATAACTTTCCGCTGCTGAAACTCTTTATCTTTTGTTAGCCTTTTGATGACATCATAAATACTCTGATATTTGATTTACTCAAGAAGCTACGATCCCTTCTTGAGGAGGCACCCCTTTATTACATTTTGCTTAACTTGGGATAAATGTGATGGTTTCTTTCTTATTTGCTTGAACTCTTCTATTGATTGATATTCCAAGTGCAAGTCTCGTTCCCGATGTGCCTCAATTATCTTATTTAAGTCTTGTTTACAAATCGGGGCGTGACAAGACTAATCCAATGGGACGGAGGAAGTAATATAGTAGATGCACACCTAACTTTTCTTCTTACACGACAGCAAGAAAAAGACAACCTTAATTCATATTTTACAAAATAAAAAGGCATCTAATATATAGAAGAATTGTCGATTCAGGACCCAAAAGATAGTTAAATTGTCAATTCAGGACCCAAAAGATGATTTGTCAATCCAGGACCCGAAAGATCAAACAATTCTCAATCCAGGACCTAATATTGAGGTCCTGGATTGAGAATTTTATGATCTTTCGAGTCCTGGATTGAGAGTTTTTGTGATCTTTCAGGTCCTGAATTGACAATTAATCTTTCGGATCCTAAATCGATAATTAAACTATCTTTCGGGTCCTGAATCGATAAAACTCCTAATATATACCAGTATTAGAGCAAGTGCAACGGTGGGATCTTATAAAAATAAGATCCCCACCTCAGCAAAACTCATCTAGCTGGAGGAGAGAGGGAGGAAAATAGAGGGAGGGATCCAATTTAAGATCCCGGTTCTTGCAGGGGAGGTGGCCCCGCCGCCACGTGCGCATGCGCCACACATGGCTTCCTATTGGCGCTAGCAACACACGCGCCTGGGCCGCCTGTTGTGCAACCCTCACCGCTTTTTTTTCCCTTTTCTTTTATTTAATAATTTGGATGTTTTTCTATTTTTTTTAATTATGCAAATCATTGTTTTTAAAATTTTAGATTTTAAATTGATTAAATGTTTTAATATATATATATATATATATATATATATATTATTTATTTATTTAAACAAACAAAATTTATTAATTAAATTAATAATCGTAATTTCATTAATTAATTATTTATCTATATTTAATATATATATATAATTTTAATTAATGGTTATAATAAGTGGGACCCATGAATATTATAAAGTAAAAAGTGGATGAATAAAAAAATGATAGTGAATGTTGATGTGAATATTTATAAAATATAAAATGATAATAATTAATAATATGGCGCACACGTGATGAGATCTTAACTGTTTATAAGATCCCACTACTGTAAGTGTCCTTAAAAACTTCATTTAAAAAAAAAGGAAAAAATTAAAAAGTTATATGCAAGTTCAAATATTATTTTATCATCCTCCAAAAAGAAAGACATTTCAAATCCAAATGTGTCTTTATCTTGAAACAAAGTTTCAAAACAACCTTTTTAGACTACATCTAACGGCGATACAATTCGCAAGGTCGACCGCCAGGTAGATAAAAGTTCATTAAAAAAAATAATTAATCAAATTATGGAAGCAATATGAAAGCAACCGGCGGTTGCATTGAGACTCAATCAGACCATACGGTCCCCTCCTTGTTTTTATTATTTTTTTATTCTTTAGCCAATCAAATGCAAACACTTGTCACAATATTATTAATTAGTTAGTTTTATTTAAAAACAATGCAAAAGCTAATATATCTTTTAAATTATAACATAAAAATAAAAATTTAAGATACCAAAATTCATAATTTTTTTTTCTCTACAAATAGAGACCAATTTTGATATATTTATTTTTTGGTTTTAAATTAATATATATACTAAATCATATTGATTGATCTACACCATTCATTAAAAAATAATCAATCCGAACCGTCCGTAAAAAGCACAATCTATGTCAATTTGATATCCACCATTCATCAAAAGCAATCAATCTCGGTCGTTCGTATAAAGCACAATCCATGTCAATTTGTTTTCACACATATCAAAATCAATTATTTTCCTCTATAAATAGAATTCATATTTTATAACATTAAGTCACAACAATCAAAACCTTCTCCTTATCCAAATTATCATTTGACCCAAACCTTTTGCATTCTCCAAAAATGTCGTCAAGTGCTAATTTTCACGATGATTCAGATTCTGACTTCGATAATGAAGTTGATGAATGGCTTGAACGTCGTGTTTTGGAAAATCGGCAAATAGACTCCATGATAGATGAGGTGGCTTTTCGTATTCCTACTTTATCCCTACAACCTACTCATTCCCATTCACGACGTTTCATTGAACGACAACGTGAGAAGGGCCACGAAGGGGTGTTCGAGCAATACTTTTCAGATGATCCAATATATCCTCCAGAAGTTTTTCGCACAAGGTTTCGCATGCAGAAATCATTATTCGAACGAATAATGACTAAACTCGTTGCTACAGATCCATTTTTTCAACAAAAACGTGATGCCGCTGGTCGATTAGGTATGTCCTCCATTCAAAAATGTACTGCTGCATTAAGAGTTTTGACATATGGCACAGGGGCTGATTTGCATGATGAGTACCTTCGAATGAGCGCTCAAACTATTAGAAAATCTGTTGAAAAGTTTGTTGAAGGTGTGATTTCCAATTTCGGCGATGAATACCTCAGGAGGCCGAATGAAAGAGACATAGCATATTTGCTACAAATCGGTGAACAACGAGGTTTCCCAGGTATGCTAGGCAGTATTGATTGTATGCATTGGGAGTGGAAAAATTGTCCTTCTGGATGGGCAGGACAATTTACAGGAAGAAATGGTAAATGTTGTGATTTAAATGTTTGGTTTAATTTCATCTAATTGTCTTTATTTTCAATGTTGTCATGTAATCTATGTAATTTTATTTTGCTTGATCAATGAAATCTACTTTTATTCGATTCTCTTACAAAAATATTATAATTTTTATTATTTTAATTATAATTATATATTTTAATTTTATTTCCTTATAATAATTTATAATTTTATTATTAAATTAAATTTATTAATTTTAATTTTGAAAATAAAATTAAATAAAGATTATATATAATATTGTGGTTGGATGGTTGGGTGGTTGCTGATAGAGTATGTAAAATTAGTGTGGTTGGGTTGGGATGATATTGATGATGTGGAGGAGAGAGAAATTAATTAAATAATAAAGTGGTTGAATGGTTGGATGGTTGGGGTGGTTGCTGTTAGAGATGGTCTTAGAGTTCCCACAATGGGGATCTTAAATTATTTAAGATCCCCCACATCACCATTTCTCTTCCACATAGGAGAGAGAATAAGAAATGAGATCTTAGTTAAGATCTCAATTCTTACAAAAAGTGGGTCCCACAAGAAATAGAGTTGGATAGGAGAGTGAGATGCACCCACTTCTATGGACGGACAGATTTAGCGGGTGCATTACACATGCGGGGAGAGTGAGTGGGCGTGGTAGCTAGAGTGGGAAGTTTTTTTTTTTCATTTTTTATTTTCTTTTAATTTAATCTCTTTATTAATTTTCTTTTATTTCAGATTTTATTTATAATTAAAATATAAAATATATATTTCTTATTTAAACATATATATGTATTATATTTATTTCTATATTTTATAATTTTTTTCAATAAAAATAGATAAAGAATATATATATATGTATAATATTTGATAATTGTTATGATTAGTGAGACCCATAAATAGTATAAAGTAAAAAGTAGATGAATAAAAAATGATATTAAATGATAATGTGAATATTTATAAAATATGAAATGATAATAATTATTAATGTGGCGCACACGTGGCGGGATTTTTTAATATCCCAACATGCCCTTATAGCACCAAAACTAAAGAAAGCCAAAAAAAAAAAAAAAAAAAAAAATCAAAAAAAATCATGGAGTTGATGAAATTCTTCACATTGATAATAATTGGACAACTACTACTACTACTTGTACCAAGCTCAACGTCGTCAAGCTTCAACAGCTGCAACTTCCCCGCCATCTTCAACTTCGGCGACTCCAATTCCGACACCGGTTGCCTCTCCGCAGCCTTTGGCCAAGCTCCTCCTCCCAATGGAGAGACATTCTTCCATGCCCCCGCCGGCCGCTACTCCGACGGCCGTCTGCTCATCGATTTCATGGGTCCGGCTTACATTATGTTTTTCTCCTTTCAGTTTTTTCATATGAAGAGAGAGAAATCTGCAGAGTTTAATTTTTCTTGATTTGATCTACAGCTCAAAGCCTGGGGCTGCCATATCTGAGTGCTTTTCTTGATTCAGTTGGTTCCAACTTCAGCCATGGAGCTAATTTTGCAACTGCTGGATCCACTGTCAGGCCCCAAAACACTACCATTTCACAGAGTGGGTTTAGTCCCATCTCTCTCAACGTTCAACGCCTTCAATACTCAGACTTTCTGAGAAGATCACAAATTTTTCGTAAAAAAGGTATTGGTTTTTGGGCAAGAATTCATACACTTTTGCTCATTTGTTTACACAGTAGATTTAACTGTCAGTCTTATCCTAAGCTGTCTGAAAACTAAGAAAATATGTTGTCCAATCAAACCATTTCTCTGAGCATGTGATAGTGACTAAGTTTGTCTGTGTTGATGTGAAGCGTATTTACTCATTTAGTTGATATAGATGTGGTATGTTTTTAAAGAGTTTTGATATTTGAAGCCCACTTAAAAGAATATTTTTAATATAACTCGAGAAAATAGTTGGAGTGGTTCGTGGAGAGTTGAAGACCGGTTCAAAGAAGTGGGACTGTGTAGGTCGATAGGAACTCGATGAGCTTTTTGAGTTGGCTAGATATGGAAAAGATATGATGTATCTTATTTTTTTGTTAGACGCGATTTATCCCTATATATATCCATGTTTCATACCTTTGTAATTTGGTCTTATACTTTGTATTCTCTCTCCACTACAATAAAAAAGCTTGAAGAATGGACGTAGAGTTTACACTCGAACCACTATAAATTTTGTAATTGTAACATCCACCACTTCATCTGCCTAGTTTGATTCATATGAAGCACTTGGATGTGGACTATTAGTCCTAGGATATTTTGCTGCACATTAAATGGATTTTTTGGTTGAAGGGTTGTTCAAGAACGTGTTGCCGGAGGAGGGCTATTTCGCTCGAGCATTATACACATTCGACATAGGCCAGAATGATCTCACCGCAGGTTACAAACTCAACTTGTCTACCCATGAAGTCGAGGCTTATGTTCCTGATGTGTTAAGACAGCTTTCCGATGTAATCAAGGTAAGAACAAACCAACTCATAAATCCTTCCACCTCTACTCAAGCTCAAGCACCTTCGGTTGTAAAAACAGATGGTTTACAGCGAAGGAGGCAGATCATTCTGGATCCACAACACCGGCCCCGTCGGCTGCTTGCCGTATGTCATGGACAGATTCTTGGTCACTCCAGCACAGATCGATAAACACGGCTGCTCGAGTCCATACAACGACGTTTCGCAGCATTTCAATCTCGGGTTGAGAGACATGGTGGTGCAGCTGAGGAAGGAGCTTCCTCTCGCTGCAGTCACATATGTGGACGTTTACAACGTGAAGTATGCTCTCATCAGCCGAGCAAAGGAGCTAGGTCATGTGCTTTCTGTGTCTTGGTTTCGGACCAAGTTGGATTCAGATTTTGTTTCATGTTCCATCACACTTGTGTAATGAAATGGCATGCAGGATTTGGGAATCCTTTCCTTGCTTGCTGTGGCCATGGAGGGAAGTACAACTACAACCGGTTCGCGAAATGCGGGAGCACGAAGGTGGTGAAGGGGAGAGAGATCGTGATTGCAGAGTCTTGCAAGGATCCTTCGGAGAGGATCAGTTGGGATGGAACACACTTCACTGAGGCTGCTAATAGGTGGATTTTCGATCGGATTGTCGACGGCTCCTTTTCCGATCCTCCTCTTCCTCTCAAGTTTGCCTGTAATAAGATGAACAGATGACTGAAGCCTGTGTGTGACTTGAGACATCTTTCTTCTTTTAATATAAATACATTTATTTAAATTCACACACCCAAACGGACTGACAATTCGTGCGTGTTGGATATGTTCGTGTGTCGAGATCGTATTTGAGTTTAACGGGTTCGTATTATGTTCGTGCTCATTATTATCGTGTGTGTTCTTGTCGTGTTATCGTGTCGAAACAAAAAAAATTTAATCCTAAAGCTAACAATTTGTGTAAGGCAGATCGTTATCGTGTCGGGTCGTTATCGTCTTTGAGCTTAACGAGTTCGTGTCGCGTTTGTGTTTAAGCTTAAAAGGTTCGTGTCTTGTTCATGCTCGTTATTATCGTGCGGGTTCATGTCGTGTCATAAATTACCAACCCTTCCGTAGAAAGTCGAAGTTATGACCTCTTGGTCCAGAGAAAGTTCGAAGGGACAGACATCCTATTATTTCTCCATTGATCATGTCAAGGAGTAGCTGATCAAGTCTACAGACTCTCTGACTAGTTCAAAAAAATGAAGGTTCTTGAAATTCATGCAAACCTAATCATGCATATTTTTCTCTCTTATCACACACAGCCTGCAGATGCTGATGTGCATAAAAAAGCATGAAAATCTTGAATCTGTCAAAGTTAAAAATTGAGTCAAAAAAACACATTTATTGCATTAGTGAATTCTAAATCCAAATCCAAATCAAATATTTTATACTACAATTAGTTTTAAATCAATAATCATAACTGTAATATCATCCAAACTACCCCTATCAACAGCAAGATCAGCAAGCTTCTTGCAGGCAGTCACAAGGCTGTCATTACAAGGGAACTGACTGCTGATCTTCGATTTCTCCGAAATCCGAAACTTGTACGGAGGGCTTCCATTCTCACAATCTTCACTTCTCTTCTGCTGCATCTTCCGGCATATCCTCTTGGATTTTGTCAAAGGGTATACCAGTTTCTCCGGAGAAGTAGGTCGAACGAGCTGTTTCTTGCCCCGTGAGCACGACTGCATCACGACGTCCACTGCTTCCTGATTGCTGACCTACAACCATTGAAGACAGCAAAGTTTTGATCATAATGGTCTGCATTCATCAACAAATGTCTCAAATTCTCTCTCACCTCTTCCCAAAGTCCATCAGATGCCAACAAAAGGTACTGCATATCTGGAGTTAGGCATATGACCTTAGTATCAGGCTCTGCCATCACCCAGTCTTTGAGATGAGCATCTCCGATGCTTCTAGAAACCGCGAGTGTGCCGTGAACTCGCCAAGTTCCGCGATGGATTTCCACGTATCCGCCCTGTCATGTTCAAATGAGGTTAGCTTCAATCCCAGCTCAACTGCATGTAAAAGGGCTCAAGTGAGAGAAGTGTGTAAGACCTTATCCTCTATTCTTCGTCGCTCCTCTTCCTGTGTCGGTCTGTGGTCCGTCGTGAGAGCTTCCGCCGACCCACATCCCCTACAGAGAACTGCTCTGCAGTCACCCAAGTTTGAAACCATCATTTGGCTCCCTTCAATCAATGCAGTGACACAACAAGCACCACTGGCCAAACCCTGCAGTTTCAACTCATTCATCACATTCCTTCATAGTTTTACTTAAAAACAACACTAAATCTTGATCAAATCTTCAAAACATTACATAGATTAGCATAGTTTTATGGAACAATGCAGACAGAAAACACGAGTTTTTCGATCTGAAAAGGTGATTTTACGAATGAAAAAGGATTACCTGTTTCAAGAATTCCTCATCTGTTTCCAAATAGCCTGCCTTACATGCTGCTTCTTTTGCCTCATTTTCTAAATTACTCTCCAAATTCTCAAAAATTTTCAGATGCAAATTCTCTGCTACAAACTCAGCTGCCTTGCTTCCTCCATGCCCATCATACACCCCAAAGAATCTCTACATTTCAGACAATCTCTATTCAAAACACCATCACACACCCAAAAAATAAATTAACAAGAATCTACAAGCCACCTTGAATCCCAACAAACATCATCTCTCATCAAAAGCAACATCTAACTTCCTAATACATACAAGGAAACAAAAACAAAAGATTCAACAAAAGCAAAAAAAAAAAAAAAAAAAACACAAAAAAAGAATCGATTGTTATGACTACCTTCATGCAACCTAAAGAATCTCTTCTACATTTCAAATACACATACCCAGAAAATTAAAAAGAATCACAATTCACATGCCACCAAAATCCGAGCAAACACTCAAGAAAAAGGTAACAGCTAACATTTGAGCAAAAGCAAAAACGCCAAGAATCGATTTATAGCACTACCTTGTTACCATTTGCAGAAGCGAAAACCTTGTACGAATCTTCCATGAATTTCTTCTTACCCTTCAACGAATAAACACCGACCCCGGAATCAGAAAAGCACACGGGATCATCTCCCTTTCTCCAGACGCCAGATTCCTTGAAAACGTCAACGGGAAGTTCAGACAGAACATTCGGGATCTCGATCTTGAGCGGCCTCTTTCTCTTCAACGAACAAGAAACCAAGCCGTTTGCGATCGGCCCTCCGAAGGTTTCATCCATTTTGTGGCGGATTGAGCTCGAAACTGTTCCTGTAAGGATGGGATCATCATTCACCATGACAGAAACGGATCAGTGAGAATTTTCATACGCCCACGTCCCAAAAAGGAGATGGACGGTTGGTTCGTTTGAATAGGTCGAAGATGTGGATGAAGTTGTTTGATTTTCGAGTTGAGGGGAATGATATAACGGCTCAATTTAGGTGGGGTCAAAAAGATTAGTTTTTTTTTGGGGGAGTTGAGGTTTTGATTTGATGAAGTCAGAGAGATTATTCGGTCGGAACATTGAATGTTTTTTTTTTCTGAGCCGTTGGTGATTTTGAGAAAATACAAGCAACATTTTATGAAAGGAAAATGCCATCTAATTAAATAATAGTTTTTTATTAATTTCTCTAAATTTATAATTAATGTTTTCTATTTGAGTTTAAAGAAATTTTTTATTTTTAATATCTTTCGCTACAATCAATTTAACCACTTTGGGAAAGGGTAATTCAATATACAGCCTAAAATTGTAATATCATATAATAATTTAATTGTTTTTTTTGAAGGGATTGTAAGGAAAAAAAATGTGACTGTGTTTAAAATCATCCTTTAAAAAATTCTTCGTCCACACAATTAATTATCATCATTTCATTACAAATCTACCTAATTTATGAACAACACAATTAACATTTATAAAAAGTTATTCCCTCCATTTCATTTATTTGATCTAGATTGAACTTGCACGGTTATCAAATTTTATTTACTATTTAAATAAATTTTTAATATTACCCATTAACCTCTCATTTTCATATTTTTATATTTAATATTTTATATTTTCCAAAGTTATTCATAGGTGAAATTGCAAATTATCATAGAAAAATAATATTAAATATTGAAATTGGATCATATAATTAAAACACCTTAGCACAGATCAAATAATTGGAACGAGGGAGTATCATTCTGGAGCTCCATAATAGTATCCGTCAGATTTTGAGGAATATAATCTAAATCTCCATCAATCCTGAGAAGCTCACGAACCACATAATTATCAAATCACATTAAAAATTCGTTCGGCCAATATTTTCTTGATGTCAAAACCTATATCATAGAAAACAACAATAATCTGACCCTCTAAAACAACTCCAAGCAAACCCAAATCCTCATTAAAACAAACATGAATATCTAGTCTAGATACACCATCTTGAAGTAAGACCCAATTATGTGATCCTAACTTTACCATGTCTCACCTCTATGTACGAACTCCATAATCGTTGCTCTTAAACAAATCATCTCCATAAATATTTACATCTTTAATTTACTTATGAAAATTGAGATGAACAGTCATTTCTAATCCATTTTTTTTTAAAAAAAGTTTTAACCTTTTCATAATATAAATGTTGTAGCTAACCTTATATAAGATCTTATATAAAGAAATGTTTGGTGCTTGGTAAATGACATGAAGACACAAGAAAACATGAATTAACAATAAATAAATCGTTTAATAATATAAACATGAGAAAATATCCTAAATTATTGATATTTTTGAAAAAAATACTCCAATCTATTTATATAAGTTAAACATACCCCAATCTTTACTTCTATTTATGAATTATACCTTGATCTATTGATATTTTGAAAAAAATACCCCAATGTATTATTATTATTTAAAAATATCCTAATCATTAATTTCGTTTATGAATTATACCAAAATAAAAAATATTATTGACTCGCACAAAAATGGGCAGTCAACACAACTATCATCGTTCGTGTTAAATTAATGTACTAAATAATATATATTTGCTATATATTCAAATGCATTTATCTTCCGAAAAGTATTTAAAACTTCATGTTCTGCTATTTTTTTGTTTCATTCGGTTGCTTGAATTCTTTATTTTTCTCTCAATGCGTATTTTTACGTGTGATCTTGTATCGAAATGAATGAACCTTCATCTTGGATTGGACGTTACACCAACCTAAGGAAACACGAAGAAGAGTAGAATATGAAGTTTAAGTACTTTTCAGAATATATAGAAAATATTGATTGCTTAATACATTAAATTTAATACAGGCGAAAATAGTTGTTATGACTGCCATCTTTGTGTGAGTCAATAATATTTCTCGTTTTGGTATAATTTGTAAACGAAATTAAAGATTGATGTATTTTCAACTACTAATAATACATTGGGGTATTTTTCCAAAATACTAATAGATCAAGGTATAATTCATAAATAAAAATAAAGATTGTGATATTTTTAACTTATAAAAATAGATTGAGATATTTTTTCAAAAACATCAATAATTTAGGAAATTTTTCCCTATTTACCCTACTATTGAAATACAACTTTATATATATATATATATATATATATATATATAGGGTAGTGATCAGGTGAGAATAGGAGTTACTATGAGAAATAAGAATAAATCTCGCGCGTCCATCTCATCAAATCGACGAACAGGATTCATTCTCAGCATATTGAAAAACGCGGCATTTTTGCCCCAATATCGTGCAGTTTTAGTCTTTAAAGGCTAAAAGTGTAAAAATACTCAAACACAAACAGCAACCTGCATTTTAAGCCCGATTTACTTCATTTTTAACCCAATTTACTTCATTTTTAGCCCGATTTACTTCATTTTTACATAAATACGAATTAAAAAAATTAAACATCTTCTTCTTCAAAGCAACAACACGAGCGTAGTCTCTATAAAACTCAATACCAACATCAACAGTTCTTAAAACTATGCCTTAAAATGTTTCATCTTATCAACACACTTTGGAATAAATGAACATGTAAGATACAAAAATGCACAAAGTTAACACTAAAGATGCACAATATAATAGAAAAAATGAACGTCGATCTGAATAAAACAAATTTTTTTAAACTATATTCATGCATAATTAACAACGTCGAGACCGAACAAGAATGCAAAATCCAGAAACAAAGAAAAAAAATCTGATCGACAAAAGAAATATAAATCAATTCAAACAAAGAAGGAATAAATGAACATGTAAGATACAAAAATGCACAAAGTTAACATTAAAGATGCACAATATAATAGAAAAAATGAACGTCGATCTGAATAAAACAATTTTCTTTAACTATATTCATGCATAATTAACAACGTCGAGACCGAACACGAATGCGAAATCCTGAAACAAAGAAAAAAAATCTAATCGACAAAAGAAATATAAATCAATTCGAACAAAGAAGGAAGAAGAAATCAAATCGCGCGAAGAAAGGAATAAAAAATCTAATGAGATACTATTTCAGATTTAAAAAAAAGCTAAAATGACAAAAATA
>JAPKLW010000246.1:552267-600367 GCA_026898455.1 Plectranthus barbatus | reverse complement strand
AGGGCGGTTATGATCACGGTTTTACTTCAAGTTATAGCTAGCTCTTGCTTCATCTTGATCAATGGATTCGGACCCTCGGATAGGAACTACGGGTTTTGGACAGTCACTTACTATGCTGTAGACTTTGTGTGTTGTGTTATCATGACTCTGCCTTTCAGCCAGTCCATTGATAACTTGGTGATCTGCGGGTCGAAGATCGAGGCAAAGGAGGCTAAGAAGTTTGTCTACAAGAGGGCTTATGAGAATTTTGCTCTAGCACTTTATATTTATGTAGGGTTCACAAGATTAGGGATGTTCTTGCTGAGGACTATAACCAGTTATAGTCTGTGGGGTTTGAGCATTGCGTTGGAGCTGACAATCGAGCTCATTTTCTATAGCGTTGTGTATTCGATGTTCTGGCCTAATGAGAGGTATGATTACATTGTTCTTGATCAGGACAGAGATGAGGATCCTAGCTCTGCTGCCTTGTCTGATATGGGGTTGGAGTTTTGATTTTTTGAAGCTTTTGTATAGTTTGGTGCAGTTTTCGAATGATAAGGAGACAGTTTTTGCATTGAAGATATATTTAAATTTGAGTTTAATGTTTTGAATTGACATGATCATTTGCTTAGCTTCTTACAGTTGTTTGTCTGAAAATCTGACTTAAGGAGCAATTAATAGATCTAATCTCTCTCATTGCTCAAACTTCGAGGTTTTTTGGAATGGATTACCATGTTTTGAAGTCTTGGAATTGTTCAAATATATCTTTTAATTTAAGAAATCCCAGTTGTGTTTTTTTTTTGTTTGTACATATGTTCTGTCATGGAGTTCTTGAGGTTGTGGCTTGTACAAGCAACCTTTTTGACCTTGGGGGTTCTTTTTTTATGGGCATCCACCCTAAAAAAAAAATAAATTATTTCACTAAAAATTAATGCAACTTTCAAAGTGTTGCACATGGAAGGTTGCTTGCTAAAAATGGGACTTGAACTATTTTTGAGCAAATAGACATGTATTTATTCTTGCAATCAGCTCTTTTATTGCAGAGCTTTCCTATTTCTTGAAGGAATTTCATGTTAGAATTACCACCAAAAGTCTTCCATAGATTTAGTTGCCTCTCACTCTCTTTTTGGTAATAAATTTATCCTTTCATTTTCCTCCATACCTCTCTGTATTTGCGATCATTTAATTGAGCAGAGCATTGCAGCCATTGAAACAGTAAACATGGAAGCAGGAAAGGTCCAATGCAAAGGGCATATGGTGCACAGGTTTTTGTGAAGATTGGTTTTTGTTGATGAATCTTGATTATCCCTTCAACCGGTTAACTATAAGATACATACAACGGGCTATCTAAGTTTTTTTCGTGTTTGATTTTCTCAGCTCACTGGTTAAGAAACCGTATGAAAACATCAAGTTTCTCATCACTATTAGTGTTGGAATGATGCTTGGCTTCTTCATGGGAGTTTTGCTTCCTAAACTTCCATCAACAATGGTTTAACATTGAACTTGTTAGCTTTCTCGATCGATGTTTTCTTGCATATGTCATGACTATGTCTGCATTATATTGTCATTTTTCAGATAAGCGCGACGCCTGTTGTTCTTGATGGTCATGCAATAATTGGGGAAAACATCACTGCTGCATCCATAGATAACAGCAGAAACATATCTGGTGGAAATCAGCCTATAAGAGATATTTCAAAGGTCTGTCTTCATCTCTCTGTCGGATAAATTATCCTCATATCTAACTGTTCTGATTAGATATGGGAGCCCTCAAATCCAAGAGGCGCAGAGAGGTTGCCTCGGGGCATAGTGGCATCAGAGTCGGACCTCTTCCCACGAAGATTGTGGGGACTACCTAAGGAGGTAAGCATTAAGTTGGCAAATCATACTGTATTTGATGGTAAGAATTAATGTTTCTTGTTAACTTATGACATTCTAGGACTTGCCCCTCAAACCAAAGTATCTGGTGGCTTTCACAGTTGGTTATGATCAGAGGAATAACATAGACAAGGCAGTTAAAAAGGTCGTTGACGCCTCACTCCCATTAGTACTTGTACCCACTCTCTCTCTCCCTCTCAATGATGTGCATTCTTGATGCAGTTTTCTGAGAATTTCACCATCCTTCTGTTTCACTACGATGGAAAAACAACAGAATGGGATGATTTTGAGTGGTCTAAGCGCGCTATCCACATCAGTGCACGAAAACAGACAAAATGGTGAGCACTACATTCTTATTGAAGTTGTGTTTGATTGCATAGAGCTAAGGATATGTGTGTTGGAAAAGGTGGTACGCGAAGAGGTTTCTGCATCCGGACATTGTTGCACCATACGACTACATCTTCATATGGGACGAAGACCTTGGAGTCGAGCATTTTGATGCTGAAGAGTAAGCCTAACTAGTTTCATTAAAAAAAAAAAAAAAAGTGGCCTAAATGGCTAAATTCTTCACAAAATTGACTCAAGTTCTCTTCTTGAAAATTTGAAGATATATTAAGCTTGTGAGAGAAAATGGTTTGGAGATTTCCCAACCGGGACTAGAACCAACTCGGAGCATGCCTTGGCGGATGACAAGAAAGAGAGATGACAGCAAGATTCACAAGTATATTAAACTGTTTTTTCATGCAAGAAAACCATTTTATGCTTTCTTACACTTAGTTTTTTAATGCAGGCAGACAGAGGAGAAGAAAGGTTTCTGTCATGATCCACATTTGCCTCCCTGTGCTGCGTAAGGCTCTCTCTCTCTCTCTCTCGCTCCTCTGTCTGAACGAACCCTTCTTTTTTCTCTTTCCCCCCCAACTCAAAATTTTTACCTTACCACAAAACAGATTTGTGGAGATCATGGCTCCAGTGTTTTCTAGAGAAGCTTGGCGTTGTGTGTGGCACATGATTCAGGTTGTTTTCGTAGTTTATAACTGTTTTTACGCGTTGAGTCCATCATATCCTCACCGTGTGTTTGATCTCATACGTGAGTTATAGAATGATCTGGTCCATGGATGGGGTCTAGACTTTGCTCTCCAAAAATGTGTTGAGGTATAAGTTTTCAATTTTCTTTCACACTTGTTCAACATCTTGGAGTCTCTCTCATTCATTTGATGATGATCATATATATATATAGCCTGCTCATGAGAAAATTGGAGTTGTTGATGCTCAATGGATTGTGCATCAAACTGTCCCATCATTGGGAAATCAGGTAAAATGTGTAGGGATTCAAGCACAAGCATGCCCCTCTCTCTCTCTCACTAATTTTGCATTTTCTTGATGGATAGGGAGAAAAAGATAATGGCATGGCTCCATGGCAAGGGGTATGTATTGCTATGTTTGGTCTCCACTATTGTACATGAAAATACAAGATCAAAGTGTTTTGTCTGTGTTTGGTTTAGGTGAGACTAAGGTGCAGAAGAGAGTGGTCTATGTTTCAATCTCGGATGGCTAATGCGGAAAAAGCTTATTATGCATCATCGAAATGAATTAGTACGACATCATTATCAATAGGGAACAAAACTCTTCCATTCCTATTGTTGCTTTTCTTTATTCATCTTCAAGTACCTAATACTATGAATGACAAAAAAAAAGGTACCTAATACTATGTGGATTAACTCACATGTTAATCTTTTATATATAAACATGAGTCAAAATCTTAAATAACCATTTTCACTATCTAAACACTCTAAATGATTACTATTATACACTCATTCAAGAAATAGTCATTTTAACTAAATTGTCGCTCAATTTTCAAATTTTCACTCCACTAAGCAAAATAAAATCACTAATATATTGTAAACCACTTTTATTAATTTCATTAATTA
The DNA here is from genome assembly GCA_026898455.1 of Plectranthus barbatus. Taxonomy (NCBI): domain Eukaryota; kingdom Viridiplantae; phylum Streptophyta; class Magnoliopsida; order Lamiales; family Lamiaceae; genus Plectranthus; species Plectranthus barbatus. Next base: position 596,585 of record JAPKLW010000246.1, on the reverse strand, counting down.
ACATTTACTGCAAACCATTTTTCTTAATTTAATCTTTTATTTTATTAATTAATACTTAGTCGTAAATTATCAATTGTTAATAACAAATAAGCAAAAAGGAATAACAAACATACTGTAAAATATTTTACTGTTTTTTTTTTTAATTTCAGTTTTTTATTTGAGAATTGTTGTAAAGCAGCATTATTATTATTATTTTTTTTTTTGTTGATTACATTGACATTTGTGCTTAAACAAATTAATAAATCTTCTTTAAATAAGTCGCAAAAAATTAGAAAAAATATATTCAGTATCTCCATTTAAGTTCAAACCCCATTCTTTTAATTTTAATATACTATTTAAAAATACCTTATTAAAATTGCATTGAATTTTAAAATCAAATTTGGTAAATATATTTTTAATACTAATTTGAGTAATAATAATTAAATAGTTTTAATAATAATTGGTCAAATTAGAAAACTGCAAAAAATAGGTTAATAATATGGACATTTGTGGAAGTTTACATGAATTTGGTTGTTTTTTTGCATGGGTACATAATAGTGATCGTTTAAGGTTTTTGAATAAAGAAAGTGGCTATTTTCATATATTTACTCTATAAACAATTAAACATTATATTCATCGAAATTTTGAGATATATATTTAATTTGCTATTATCGTTATGTTCATGAATTCTGAACTCACGACACTCGATTATATTTTTTGTTATCGTTATGTTGATGAAATTCGAAGTACTAATGACATGCACTTGATTATAGGGTTAATATTCCATTAGGCCACTTGAGGCATATCTATTTAATTATTTTGTTCTTTGATTCTAAGTTTATCTTGTATTATTTTAATAACAAAAAGGTTATTTCTTATCACATTATTCCAATTATATGGTTCATGTTATTGTTTCTGGATGTTCCAATTTTCATATTTTATTTTTATTTTTTCGAGTAATATACAAATACACCCTTAATAATTTTGAAAAAAAATAAAAATATTAGAAGTAATATTTACAAAGATACATAAAACATGAGGAAGGAAGCATAATGGAACCGACAATAATATTATATTAATAAATGAGTTCATACACTCAATACAAGGGTAGTAGTATTTCCATTCACACATTTCACTTATTCTTACCACTGGGATTCATCTCTTATTTTAGCAAAATCCCAACATCATATATATATATATATCAAATACATCATTAATACAACCTTAATATTCTTCCTTATTCATTGCAAATCTTTGTCACTCCACAATGCCCTTGAATTTCCAGACAGGAGGAGCCTTCTTCATCTCCTCACGATGAAACTCATGATGAAACTCCTTGTGAGGACCAAAATGCCCCTGATGACCCCCATATCCACCCCCACCACCATACTTCATCCCCCCCTCTCTGTGAGGGTACTCACCCATATTATTGTAGTACTTCATGTTGCCACCACCGTGGCCAAAATGGTCATTCTTGACGCCCCAGCCATCGCGACGCCAGTCTTCCTCGTGCCAGGTCTCGTGATACTGCTGCGCCACGTGGCTCTCGTGCTCGTTGTAGCCACCGTAAACATGGCCGTGATTTGGATTGTGGCCATGTTTTGGGATGTAGTGATAGTTAGGCTGCTTCATCATGTGCATGGCTGGGCCTCCGTCGAAGACATTCTCCTCCACGGAGTAGATCTGATGGTTCATCATGTAGCCACCATCACGAGGGTGCATCTGCATTTTGTTATGAGTCGAGCTGGTTCGTGAGTTCTTAGGCTGTTTATTTATATGTGGAGCTTTTTTGGGTGGTATGGGTTGTGATAGAGATGCATCTGATTCCCTCTATGGAGGTAATGTTTTAAATTCGAGAAAATTCGATTCGGGTTGAAATATTTTGGCTCGAGGAATTGTTGCAGCAGTGATCCCACTTTGTGGAGAATCTGGCTTTGCCGATCGCACATTTGGACAAGGGGTTGTGATCAATTTGAGATGGATCGAGTTTCAAGTGTATAATATTTATGATGTTAGAATAAAAACATTATCATATGGAAGATATAGTAATCGAATGAGAATATATTTATTTATATGATTATTTCAAATATGAATTGAAAATAATATTATAAAATTCGATATAGTTGACAACTAATTAAAAAAGAATCATTTATGCGTGTCTCAATTCGAACTGAAACTCATAACATAATTTATTGGGCTTATTAGTTTACATCTTAATAAAAGAGGTTGTAATTGTTGGATGTGTATGTGTATATCTCAATTCTGAAGGAACTTGGGGTAGAGATATAATTTATTAGGGATATATACGGTTTAATTGGTTTGAAAGGTAAAATATCAGTTAAAGTAATAAGTATAATTTAAATTTTTTTTCAAATCAAATCGGTTAAATTAATCTTTCAAATTAAATTGGTTAAACCATTTTAAAATAACTTGGTTCGACCAGTTTGATGGTTTGTAATGTTAATTCAACAGTTATAGTAGAGATATCAAATATTTTTATTTTTGAAAGAATTTATTTTATGAAAACAAACAATTCAAGCATTTAAGAAATATTCTTGGAATCACAATGATATGATCAATTGATAATGTGAAGAAGTTACATATTCTATAATATTAATATCAAAAGGAACTCATACAAATATTTTATCAAGAAATACAATTACCTTAAGCATAAGAGTTACTATTCAATATAATATGTGATGGTCCCGAGATCAGAGTTGGTGCACAATGGAAGTAATTTATAAGAACTTGCACTTCACAAACTGGTAGTTCCTCAGCAGTTTGTGTTTCTGAAAACTTGTTGTTTAGCGAGTTTGAAGGTTAAGTTAAGTTCAAGTATACTTCAACACTTAGAAAGTGCTGAGTTTTAAAAACCTTACGAGTAAATATATAAAGTAATAAGGTGCAAAAGGATTTAAAGAGGTTCGGACACAAAAGTCCTACGTCCTATCTTCACACTATAAGTCTGGAAATTACTAAGCTTCAGATTACAATGTGGTCTTGCGATCTATCGCTAGCTGGAGGATGTTAATGCCCACCAGTTCACTAGCTCACTCGTCCAGGCCTTTGCTCTCCTCTGCTCCTCAGAACTGGAGTGTGGCACACCACACAACCTCCTTCTAAAACTCGGGAACTTTTAAAGTTCTTCCCCGAAATATCGAACTTGTTGGTTAGACGCCCGTAATAATCACTACCAGAGATATGTAGCGATTGTTGTGTTCTTACTTGGAAAGTAAGAACACTAAGAAGATAGCTCGAGCTTGGAAGCTACGAGTCTCGTGTCTAAAATGACACACAGTAAGCTAAAAGTTAGTCTTGAACTTAGAAAGCTTTAGTTCGAATTTTTGCAGCGATTTGAATACTCAATTGTTCAGTTGTCCTCTCTTCTGGGGCACTTCGTCTATGAATAGGCAAAGTGTGAGAGATTTGAATTTAGAGCCGTTGAGATACAAATTGGATGATCTCCAATCCGGCACCTCTCTTTTCTGTGAAGGACAAGTTGCTTTTTTCGAAAAATCTGTACCAACTCCTACTTTTCTGACATAAGATGTTGACTCTGCAGCTTTGTGTCAGAAAGGCTCTGCCAGTCGAAGGAATCGCAACTGGTTGAGATCTTCCATTCTTAAAGTCTGGCTGTTAAAGATTTCTATGACTTGTACTCCTTGTCTCTATACTCGAGTTAGGATTGCTTGTAAACTGGTATCGTTCCTAATGGTGACTTCGCCCAGTTTTCTGAATGGAGTTTCCAAACTGGTAGCTAGTTCCAATCTTCCCAAACTTGTAGTCAGTTCCAATTTTTTCTAATTCCTTGCGTAGTTTAAATTGGTGGGTTAGTTCCCGAACTTAGTTTATATCAGCTCCATTACAACTCGATAAATATCCTAACAATGATTTATAAGTTTGAACAGACTAGAGCTAATCTAGAGACACTCTAAACTGGTATTGGTTTGATACACCAAAATAATAAACCACAAGGAGGGATATTTCCTAACAATATGTCAGTTTAGATTGTTGACAAAATTTGAAATAGAAAATTAACATATACATTATTGGCATTAATAAATAGTCATATGATGAACAAAGCATACATTTATATATATTATATAAATATTGATTGTACTTTATTGATAATATATATAATTTAAATGGTACTATAAAAATGGTCCAATCTAAATGACTGATTTCCTATCATAAATTGTCAACCAAACAAAATTATATAATTTGAAAAAACGGTCCTATCCTGTCAAAATATTTAGTCATCAAAATGACCAAATTATTTCGGCCAGTTTTGACCTGATCACCCCTACAATGTATGCAAGAAATAAAAGAAATTCAAATATACTTTGTTCAATTTTAGCATATTTAAAAAAAATGAATTTTACTAAACACTACGAATTTTAAAATTTAAATATATTAATTATACAAATTAATCGTAATTATTATAAAAATGAATGGAAAATGTAATCCATAGGGTAGTGGTATGCATGAAGCAACTAATTTCGTTATATTTTAATTTAAAAATGTGTAGTGTCCGACAAATTCTCAATTTTTTAAATTTATAAAACTAACTCCAAAAATTATTTTTTAAAAGTATTAATTTAGAGTTTTTTAAAAAATAATAATCATTGCCATGTCAGCACCCATGGCATCAAGTAGGGCAGATGTGAAATAGTGATATATCGATTAAAAAATGAGATAAAAATCTCTTAAAAATTCTAACATAATCAATATTACCAATATTTAGTGTATATTTTTGGCAGAGATTTGACGAGGTTTTAAAATATAAATACAACTAAACTTAATGAACTGCATTATCTGTGGCAGTTGGTGATTACATTTCTTGAAAATATTCCGACATGCCAACCCTAAAGAATTACCTAAAAAAACACATCATAAATTATTGAGGCATCAGATTCTCTGTCTCATTTGACTTTATTATTATTCACTAATCTTTTTTTTTTTTTCCAAATAATATTCCATTTCATCAACATTTACATTCTTCCATGTAAGAAAACAAGAAACCAGGAAAACCATTTTCGATATCGAAGTCTAACGGTACTCCTCACTCTTAAAGAGAATAATAGACCCGAGCGTCCATCGACACAGAAAAAATCGGATAAAGAGCAGAATCATCATCTCCATTAGAATTCAGGGGAGATAAGTTTGAGAGATTCAAAATGAACAAGTACAGCAAGATTCACAAACTGCAGATGAATATATTAGTTCACACCAAAAATTTTCCTACGAGCCAAGGAAGGACGACAACGAACCCCTACAACGGGGAGGCGTAAAGCACGGTCACAGCACCATGGGTATGGATTCAACCTAGTTACAGCAAGCAGGTCCTGATACTATCCGTTGGCACGAAAATCGAATCTACGAAGAATATGTACAAACCTCAATGCAGATTGTTCGACATATGTCCATTTTTTTTTTGTCAAAAGCTCGAAGGCAAGAATGATATAAGTAGGCTGGACATGTAGCATGGTTATAAAAAAACAACACATTGCAGCCATGAATTTGGTTAAGGACACCCTTACCCGGGAGTCGAGTCGAGTCGAGCTGAAGCTTGAACCTGTACAAAGAATACAAATCCGCGTTCGCGATGCTCAGCCACTCTCCCTCATGCAATTCCCCGGTAGAAGGAATTTGTACCGGTCAGCTGCCTCCAAGAGATATGCAGGGAGATGAACAGCTGAATACGAATGTGGGATCGGTCCCATCTTCCCGATTATTTCCTTGAATGTGTATTCCTCAGGCAGCATGTCAAACAGATCAGCACCTTTGCAGATCACTTTCTGAATTCTTTTGGGAGACAGAAAATGAGAGAATCTCACTCGATCGAAATGGCTGTAAGCTTTCATCTTGAATACGAACTCACTTATGCGTCGAAAGCAAAAGCTGCAATGCCACCCTGCATCAGCCAAGATTTCATCAGACTGTCGATAGTGTGCGTATTTTGTCTTCCCGGATTGGTAGACGTGAACAGAAGCTCTCCAGCTGCTGTTATCGAGGAAAAACTCAAACGAATACAGATAGTTCTTCAAACGAAGATGAAGGATCGGAGGTATGTCATCGCACCATCTCAGGAGATCAATCGTGTGCCTGCTCGGAATCTCATCAACATCAGACATTATTAACAAGTCATCATCCTGAATGCCGGCTTGTTTGAGAAGATAGTCCAACGCAAGTCTCTGATACGCTTCCTCAATAAAAGGATTCTCTCCTCGCTTAAACCTCCCCGGGGCTTGCCCATAAGTCAGTCGAGGCTCAACAAATTTGAACTGATCACGAACAGTCGAGAAGAGGAAAGGCTTCGGCAGCCCAGTGAAGGTTGAATTCGACTCAAGAATGACAAACTCCGTCACATAAGGGTACAACTCCTTCCAACGCAACTTAAGAATGTCCGCCTCATTGCTGAACAACACTGCATCATATACACGTCTGGGATACTCACGTATCCCCCAACCGTGAAGCTTGCAGAGATTCTCCATAGACACATTCTCGTGATAGTAATGAGGTCTCTCGTGGAAAGGCTTAGGCGGAGACTCCCACAACGGTCTCAGAAAGTACGTTATCTTCTGGCCGTGCACATATATAACAATGACACTCGTCGGAATCAACAAAAAGAGAAAGAGTAATGCTTTGAAGTCTAGCCCGCGAAGGATACATCTTAATCTAGTGCTCAAAGCCCTTCCAGAATCCTACAGTTTAAGAACACCAAACAGATTAGAAAAGCTATATTTTCGACACGAGCTCTAATGGACACACACACAGCATAATCATCTGCAATGTGCAATGTAAAAACTATTCAACTAGCCAAAGCAGCAAGAATCATACTTACTTTACCTACAACACTTTAAAAGAATTCAAACATCAAATAATTCTCAAATCTCAATACTTCTATGAGAAGCATAACACCTTGAATCACAGAATATTCCTTCAAGCATAATAACTATAAAATTGAAAATATTAATACAAAAGCAACAATTTATTGAGAAAATGACATTACAACAAGACCCCAATCTCATCAAATGCATTCTAACGGTTGAAAATCCAGAAAAAAGTCCCAACCAGGAAATTACTCGATTTTTTTTTTAAAAATCTAAGGATATTAAAATTTATTCAAGTTGATTTATTCCCAGAAACACTACTATAAGTGGAATAATATGATCCAATCCCACAAAAAAAAAAAAAAAAAAAAATTCTCCATCACACAAAATCCAAAACTTTTACCACCGATATAAAAAGACCACAAAATCGAAAAGTAACAGTCACTAAAAAAACTGACGGTGAAAAGGGAGGAATATGAAATTTTTTACCTCGCCGCAGGCATCGCCACATATATCATCAGATTTCTTGGAGCAAGTCCGAGATCCTCCTTCTGCCATCATATTCACCTTCTCCCAAATTTTTGACACACCACTCATTCTCTCTCTCTCTAGAATCACCAAACAACCACCCTCTTAATCTCAAGATCAAGAAATGCTGACCCAAATCAAACCAAACACAACCCAACTGAGATCTCCTTCAAAGTTGGAAACTTTAGGCCCCCCCCGGCTGCAGAGACGAAGGAAGAAAGCGAAACCAAATGACCCTAATGTAATTTCCGAAGCCCTCCAATTTTTTTTATATATATCAAAGAAGAAAAACATTAAAAAAGGGGTACTTTCTGAATTGCCCAAAAAAGTTATTTTCGGCAAATTAATCAGATTGAAAAAGGAATAATCATTAAATAAAAAAAGAAAAACAGAGAGGTATGAGTGTGTGTAGCTCTGTTGAATGGGTGGCAGTTGTCGAGATTACAATGAAAGCCGCTTTCGATTGTCATCTACCTCAAACCTTTCTAACGTTTGGAGATATACTAGGTTTTTTCTGACCAAATTACCCTTCCTTACGACATGAATACACCACGATATATGGGGGTAATTCTGTCTTTTCATTATTTGGAAAACATGGCCTTGGCCCCTTTGACGCGGCAATTGACTTGCTCTAGACGAGGTAGGAATTATATTTAAAAAAAATTATTATTGATTTATTAGTTTACTTATTTATTTAAGAAATTTGAAAGATTATAAAAATTCTCAATTTAGGATCCGAAATATTATAAAAGTCTCTATTTAAAAATTTCAATATCTGGTCTTGGATTAAAAAACCTATGATATTTCAGGTCCTTAATAAAAAAAACATCTTTTGATTCCTGAATCGGTAATTAAATTATCTTTTAAATCTTAAATGAATAATTTTTTTAAAAAACGTTTTAATAATGATTTTATTTTATTTTAGAAGAAAAGTGTCAAGCGTTTGATTTTCACAAATCTCCTTTTCAATGTATTAATTATACCATTTTGAAAAAGAAAAAAGTGAGGAGTGGAGTAATGAAATTTCATAACCCCATTAATTATTATAGATTGAAAAAATTATAAAATAGTTACATCGATCGACATCTTTCAATCTTAGTTTTGAGTGGATATGAAGCAAAAAGGATTTCAAATTTTGTCGAATTATGTTAAAAATGTAATGCTCTTATCGAAATAAACTCCACTTAAATATTGTAAAACCAAATGGTATTATTATAGTAAATTAAATAGAGAAAAGAATATTAAATAGAAAATAATAAAAACACAAAGTGGATGTAAAAAGATGTTTTGTCAAATATTTGTATATTATGCACACTCACTAGTAGTAGAAAACTTGGTCAAATACTTTTATATCTACATTTATTGTTTTGTTTGTGGAAGTGTTTGAATGTATGCGTGTGTATTCAAATCTTGAGAACCTAATGATATAGACAAATAGCAAAAAAAATTGTTCCAAATCGTCTCATATTTTTTGTTTTATAAACTAAAAATATAATTGATCGATTGCTTTTGAATGATAAAAAACATCATAAAAGTACTAATTGATTGATTCATGAAAGTAATCAACCAATTCATTGCAACAATCACCGATTTATAATTCTAACAATCACTTGATTTTTATGTTAAACGATTAAATTTTTTATTTTTACATTGAGAATCGAATGATTTATAATTCGTCTCACATGAGACCTCCCCCAAACAAAATTTGAGGTGTTTGCGAAAGATTTTGACAAATTGATTAAGTCAATCAATAATCACATAGTTGGGATTTATTAATATTATGTCCTCCATCATTATCAAATAGAAAAAGCGAAATTATTTTCAATCTATTCTTCCAATTCAAAATAAAGTTTTTCTGAATTAGATAAAACGATTTTTTTTTTTGGTGTCATCATCATATCAACATGTTTATCGTCATATCAACAGAAAGCATGCTACTCATTATGTTAGGTGTAAGAAAGAGTATATTGCTCAAGATCTTATTATTAGTTCGTGGTGTACAATGTAGCTTTGGATGGATCAAAACAAATTTTGGACATTGAAAGCTGGATGGTTTCGACAATATATATTTGTTGTATATGCTTGGCAAAATCTAATAATTTAATTTCATAAAATCCGAGTGTATTGGTCCCGAGATTAGAGGAAGTATAATATGTAGTGGAAATTTTCAGATCAACCTTGCATTCACAAACTGGTGGTTCTTGACCAGTTAGTGTTTTTGAAAATAGTTTGTCAGGAATTTAATTATTCAGTTCGAATATACTAAAACACTAGAATGTGTTGAATAAAATCCTTGCAAAAAAGTAAAAAGTTGTAAAGAGCAAGGACTTATAGAGGTTCAGACAACACGTCCTACGTCCTCTCTTCAGACCGTGGTGTGGAAATTCACTAAGCCTCCGTTACATAATGGTCTCCCGATCTATCATTAGCTGGTAGATGTCAATGTCTACCAGTTCACTAGCTCACTCGTCCAGGCCTTTGGCTCCTTTGGCTTCGTGATAAGCTTGTAAATGTGTTCACTTATCCATATTTTTCTCCTTTGTTTTTATATTTTATGTTTACTTAGTAGTTTATTTCGTGCATGAGTCTATTATAGAGGTTATTGGGCTTGTCATGTTGTGATTTTGTAGGTTTTTGGGCTAAAAAATGGCAAAGTGGTGAAAATAGTCCGAATGGAGAAATTGTTGTTTCGGTTGACACATAGGATTTTGATCGACATGGAAGACAATACTGAAAACTCGGGAAAGACCTCCATGTCAGTCGATATAGAGGGTTGATATCATCCGAGGCAGTGATTGAAAGAAGAGCTCAATATGAAGACCCATGTCGATTGACATAGAAGTCTGAGAAGGAAAGATTCGCCTGATTTGGATATGTTTAATAATATTTTAAGTACCATACCTTTTAAGATACACCATCACCTCTATATATATTCATGTAAACTCGAGTTTTTGGAAAACTTTAGCATTGATCAAATTGGCGCTGTTGCGGAGGAGTTGTTAGATCTTACTAATTTGTTTTTAAATTTACTGGATTGAGTTATTATTTTTCTTTTTGTGTGCGTGCGTGAGTTTTTGGATTTTTCCTCTGTTTTGATCGACGTCTCGTGCGTCGATCGACACGCCTTGTGTCAGTCGACGCCGACTGATTTTCTGAACTTGTTTGTTTCCTCAGGTATTGCATGATGAACACAAGGGTTCAGGAGAAACCACTTGCAAAATTTAATCCCAAGATCGAAGCAACAGTGAGGAAAGAAAAAATGGGAAAATGAAAGATTAGCACAAATACTGAGATGGAGCCACCACACAATCATAATCCGGAAGATGACCCAAACATGCCACCCTTGGAGGATCCAGAAACTCAAATCACAACAGGGAACACTCTCCTGCTTATCCTAGAGGTAAATCAGATGCGGGAAGTGGTCAGACAATTGATGGCAGAGAGGAAAGCCGAAAGAGCTGAAGCTGCAAGGAGGCAAAGGGAACGAGAAAGAGAGAGACTACTCAGAGAAGACTCGGATGATGAGGATCCAAATGCCATGGCAATGAAGTAAAGATCAAAATCCGGCAATGAGGGATTCTTTATCGGCATCAATGCTAATAACTTTAAACTCAAAATCGAGCTCCTTCAGATGGTTCAGCAGAACCAATTTGGTGGTCGAGCTATGAAGGATCCATATACACACCTGCGGATGTTCCTAGAGGTGTGTGATACTGTCAAGCAGAACGGAGTCACCCATGATGTAATTAGGTTGCGTATGTTCCCATTCTCACTTAGGGATCAGGCTCGAACTTGGTTTATAGCCTTGGATTGTAGCAGAATCCAAACATGGGATGAGCTCCGAGCAGAGTTTCTCTCCAATTTCTTTCCATCATTTGGGATCATTCAAAGGAGGATGGAGATCCTGCAACTCCACCAAAAGATCGATGAGTTATTATTTGAGGCATGGAGCAGATTCAATGAGCTACCTAGGAGCTGCCCCGGACATGGAGTGGATACTGAGGAGCAGACACACATTTTCTACCATAGAATGAATGAAAGAACTCTAGAATCGGTGGACAATGTAGCTGGAGGCTTCGTCATGAGCGAATCGGCCGACAAAGCTCTAAAACTGTTCAAGAAGATGGCCATGCATACACAAAAAGTGGGCAAATTCGAGGAGGCCGCAAGTTAAAGCTGTTGAGAAGAAAGAACCGGATGACACCCTCAAGAAGGAGATCCAAAAATTCAAGGGAGACATGGATAAGCTGTCTGCAAATGCTTCCGTGGTTGCTGCAGCACATGTGCAGGTTGAACCTGTGGCCGATGTGAACTACATGAACCAAGGAGATACCAATATTACCCAATGAGAGTGCATCCTGGTTTTTCTTATGTCTAGCCAGATGGTGCAGAACTTCCTCCCCCTAGTTTTGATGTTCAGAATGGTGAGATCATGAAAAAGAAGAATAAGTTTAAGGGGGAGATTGTTGATGTCAGTGTTAGACTTTTTCAAAGTCTAATACTAACACTTTGACACCTCTGTGTTAAACTTACCCTTCAATGTTGTCGACTTTCTTCCTGGTGTTTCTGGTGTCGACTTTTTCAGCACTGAGTAGAGATCGAAAGCATTCGGGTTTCTTGGTGATTATCCTCACAAAGTGGGTTAATTCTCTTGGTTATTTGTGCTCGGCATTTTGCTACAGGTCAGCCACAAAAATTGCTTTGTTATTTTCTTTCTACCTGTAATGGACAATCCACTAAATGTAGAAGAGGAAATAGTGGCTTTGGATGAGTTTGCCAACGAATCTTTAGTTGAAGGGAAAGATGGAACAGTCTGTATGGTTGGGAGGTTGGTTTCAAAAAAGGCACCGAATACGTATTATTTATTGGATGTGATGAAAAAGGCTTGGAGAGTGAAGAAACCTTTTAATGCTAGGGAGTGGGGACCAAACTTGTACCTGTTTTGATTTGGTACAAAGGAAGAAATGGGTTGGGTAATTAAAAGACAACCTTGGCATTATGATGGATCGTTGTTTATCATTGCGCCTGTGACAGGAAATGAACAACCCTCTAGCCTTAGCCTTGTTCATGCTCCTTTCTGGATCAGAGCTTATGATCTGCCGTTAAACTATTTGAATCAAGGTACTGCAAAAGCTCTAGTGAAACGATTGGGAAGGTTCATAGAAGTCAACAAAAATCTTGATGATTATGTTGGGAACGATTTGAGATTTCGCGTGGAAATTGATATACGGAAGCCATTACTGAAAAACCTCACCCTGAGATTGGCAGGAAACATTTTCAAGGTAATGATCAAGTATGAGTCACTTCCAAATTTCTGTTATGGCTGCGGATTATTGGGCACCAGCATAAAGAGTGCAATCTGGTTGAGTTCAAGAGATACGACAACATTGAAGATATCCCTTTTGGACCAAGAATCCGAGCTTCGCTTATTAAAAAAGAGAGGTTTAGCAAAAATTCACGCTTTGAGGGGGTGTAGAAACCCATCCGCGCTTTGAGCTATCCTGAAGCAGCTCTCTTGAACAACCTTCAATCCAAATTTAATTACCCAAATGAAACAAGTTCTTTTAACCTTTCCCCAATAGACAATGAAGATAATCCCATGTCTGTTACCCCTTATAAACCACCTTCTACCTTTCCTGAACCAACAAACAAATACATTCCTCCACACGCTCGACTTACATCGCCAAAGCCTAATCTTTCAGTTACCTGTCATGCTGTTGCTCCTCCAAAGTTAAACCTTTCTAACTTAAATCACCCATCAACAGCCAGTTCAAATGAAAATGTAATCAACACAAATACACCTGGAAGGTGGAATAGTGTTGTTAGCCCCATTCACTCTTCAAAACCACCACAACCCACAAATCTTACACCAAAAATTCAATCCAGAACTACCAAGAGACATCTGGAAGAGGAAACTGAAGAAACTGGAGATGAGCTAAATATAGTGCATAAAAGGTTAAGGGAAACTACCTTAGTGGATGAAAAGTCTTTGGTAGAAGTCCCGTGTCAGGTTATGGATACGACGGAGATTGCCAGGGGCAATCCCCCCGGGAGCTGTGAATTGCCTAGTTTGGAACTGTCACAGGCTTGGGAACCGGGCGACAGTTCGATCGCTTAAGTGGCAACTTAAGCATAAGTATCTCTTTTTGATTTTCTTAATGGAAACCAAATTAGTTCAAGCTGAAGTTGATAAATTGGTTCGTGAATTAGGATTTGAGAATTATCTTGGTGTTCCCTGTGATGTCTCAAATGGGGGACGAAGGGGTGGTTTTCTTGTGGAGAAATGAGGTAACAATACAAGTTCTCTCAAGTTCCTTACACCATATTAATACTAATGTGATTGATGATGGAGCTGGAAGAAGCTGGAGATTTAGTGGTGTATATGGCAGGTCAGAAAGACACAAGAAATGCCATACGTGGGACCTTTTAAGGGAGTTGAAATAGCAAGGGTCTGACAAGTGGTTATGTGCGGGTGATTTTAATTAAATCTTGCACCTTTCAGAAAAAATGGGAGGACGGTTTGCTGAATAAGCTAGTATGGAGGAGTTTCAAGAAGTCCTTAGAAGTTGTAGTCTGGAGGATATTGGTTTTAAAGGCTTTCAGTGTACCTGGTCTAATAATCAAGAAGGGGATAATCTCATCCAGGAGAGACTTGATCGCTTCCTTGCTACAGAGGAGTGGCTGGCAAACTTCCCAAATGTTGAAGTGGAACATCTTTGTCGAGTTTCTTGGGACCATAATCCCATTTTTTTATCTACCACGAGATGGGGATATCTAAGAGAAAAAAAGGAAAAAGTTGTTCAAAATTGAAGAAACGTGGTTCAAAAATGAGACTTGCTTCCAAACATGTCTCACAGCCTGGAACAAACGAAAAGGAGAGCCATTTCCTTCTCTTCTAAGAAAGCACCTGAATGATTACAGAGATGATTTACTGGAATGGGAAGCTCAGAATTTTGGGAGTATTAAAAAACAATTAATAGAATTGAGAAACAATCTTCAAGAGGCTAAAAAAGGGAGAGTGTGTGATGAGCAAGCCAAGGCCATCAGACGTCTGGAAGTGGAAATGGAAGATTTGCTTCTAAAATATGAGATCATGTGGAAACAACGATCTAGAATTTCATGGTTGTCTGAAGGAGATAGAAATACCTTCTATTTCCATTGCACTTCCACAAATAGACAGAATAAAAATTTTATTCCTCGTATCAGAAGAGAGGATGGGATTGAGGTGCATAATGAATAGGACATAGAGGCGGTGTTTAGAAATTATTTTTACAATTTATTTAAAGCTAGGATTGACATCGAAATGACAGAGGCTCTTGCTGCAGTGGAACATGTGGTCAGTGAAGATATGAATAATAGACTTAGCAAACCTTTTACAGTAGAGGAGATCAAGACTACCTTAGCTCAGATGCATCCTCTTAAAGCGTCAGGTCCCGATGGTATGTCTGCTCTATTTTTTAAAAAATGCTGGTCTAATGCTGGTTCGGATCTGTGTGCGAGTCTTCTGAAAATCCTAAATGAAGGTGCTGATCTTTCTTGTATTTAAGATACTTTCATCTGCCTCATTCAAAAAAAAAAAAAAAAAGCTTGATTTTCCTAATGATTTTAGATAAGCTTGTGCAATGTGGTTCTCAAACTCGTTTCTAAAACCATTGCAAATCGATTGAAATTTATTCTCCCAGATGTCATTCATGAATCTCAATCAGCTTTTGTACCAGACCGCCTTATTACTAATGATGAGTTTTGTATACTGAAAGCATTTATTACAATGAGTATACAACGGTTTATTTCTCCTATCTTTCAAACAAACTTACATGTATGTAACAATGATATCCTCTTGTCTCATCAATAGGGACGATCATACGGCGTGTAGTAGATCGCAGAAGAAAGTATGATCACTTGACTTAGTGAGACATAAACCTGATCACAGCCGAGACAACGTATGAGGATACGTCTGTCCGGATGGTTGCGACATTGTCAGAATAAGTAGTCTGTCTTGGTTACTTGACATGTTGATACGCAAGGGTGACGTATTGATGGACCGCAGTGAGATGTATTCCACTATCTGACATCAACGAATACAAGATCTCGTTCTTAATGGAGTCCAAACCCTAACGAAGGTTCAGGGGTTTGCACGGATTGACTGTTGTTTTGACTTGCCATGGTTGAGAGCCTAAGTAACGTGCTCGTATATCCGCATCTTGGGTAACAGCAGTTCGTGTAGTACTGCCTGAGACTGGGTTTAGGTAACCATATCCGAGTAATAGGATGGGGACATTCCCTGAGGAACTCAATGACATTCATCGTGCCAAAGTCCTGGAGGCTGATTAAGTTCAGGCACGAGTGATAAGGATTGAGTGGTACTACTCAGGAATAATAAGATATTAATTAATTGTAGATAGAGCTTGTCAGAAGCTCCGATTAATTAATGAATGTCCGATAACCTTAAACATGTGGATTATCAATTAATGCAACCCGATCTCATAACGTGGTAATAAAGGGATAGATTAGTATTAATTCTTTGGTGGAAAAGAATTAATATTAATTAATTAATTGTGTCCTGGGTTGTGGACATGAGAATAAATTAATTTATAGGCCCACTTTATTATTTGCATGAGGTCCCAGGTCTGACCCATTTATATATGCATAAAAGGCCCAGTAGCCCATTAGGGTTAAAACCCTAGGTCTATAAATAGATAGCTCTCTCTCTGAAACCCTAGTCACTTCATAACATTCAAATCAGTTGAAACCCTAGGGAGAGAGAGAGCAGGGGCGGCGCCAGTGAGAGGGGAGGAGAAGGAAATTCGACTTCGGTCTACACTCTACAGATCTGTGGAATCCTCACCAGTAGCAGATCTGAACATCATTGGGATACAACCCTGAGGATCTGATCTGGAGAACAGAAATCTTTCTTCTTCTTTTTTATTATTTTCGATTGAATCTAGAAATTAGTTTTCTAATTTTTGTTTCCGTAGATTTAATCGAATCGCATGGTTGAATTAAAGTTGAATATTCAAACGCGAAAGATCAGATCAGACTCTACGGAATAACGGTAATTTCTCTTATCCACGCATTAAATTCATAGGAGCATGCTAGGGTTTTGTGAATTGGCATTGTGAACAATAAACCATAAATCAATCCGGCTTATTTGGTTTTTGTGATTCGGCTCACGAATAAATCCCTACAACTGATAATGCTCTCCTTACCTTTGAAATTTTTCATTTTTTCAAATCTAACAAAGCAAAAAAGGGATCTTTTGCTTTTAAGTTAGACATGGCGAAAGCTTATGACAGGGTTGAGTGGCCTTTTCTTGAAGCTATCATGATTAAAATGGAATTTAATTATGGATTTGTTAAATTGATTATGAGATGTGTGAGGAGCGTCTCTTTTCGTATTCTTATCAATGGTGTTCCTGGTCTTACTTTCCGGCCGGGTAGAGGTCTCCGCCAAGGAGATCCTTTATCCCCTTATCTATTTTTATTTTGTGCAGGAGCTCTTTCAGCTCTCATTCGTAAAGCAGAGAATGCACATTTACTTCATGGAACAAAAATTTGTCGAGGGGCACCACCAATTTCACATTTATTTTTTGCAGATGACAGTATTATTTTTGGCATAACTAATGATAGAGAACTACTCCAAGTGAAACACATCCTCAGAGTGTATGAAAAGGCCTCTGGGCAGTTAGTGAATCTTGAAAAATCTGAGATTGCCTTTAGTAGGGGAGTTGATGAACGCAGGGCTGTGGAACTAGCAGATAAAATTAGAGCTAGAAGAGTCCACAAACATGGCATTTATCTAGGCATACCTTGCACAGTTGGAAGGTCAAAGAAGCAAGTTTTTCAAATGTTGGTGGATAGAGTCAGAAAAAAGTTAAAAGAATGCAAGAGAAGGTGGCTTTCAAGTGTAGGGAGAACTATATTGATCAAACACGTGGCGCAGGCAATTCCTTCATACTTGATGAGCATGTTCCTAATACCGGAGAATGTTTGTAACAAAATTAATGCTCTTACAGCTAACTTCTTGTGGGGTCAAGTAAATGAGGAAAGACGGATACATTGTTGCAAATGGGATATATTGTGTAGCTCTAAGGATAGTGGTGGACTGGGATTTAGAGAAATCGGCGATTTCAACAGAGCTCTTCTTGCAAAACAAGCTTGGAGACTAATCCATCAAACAAATTCCATTGTTGCTAAAACCCTACAAGCAAAATACTACCCTAGAGTAAGTTTCCTAGAAACCAAGATTGCATTTAATCCATCTTACATATGGAGAAGCATTATGGCAGGAAAAACTCTTCTCTAAAGGGGGCTTGTATTGGCGTGTAGGTGATGGAGCTCAGATTCGTATCTGACATGATTATTGGCTCCCAGATGAAGGAAGACTTGTGGAGCGTGGATATGGCCATGAAAATGATTTCAACACTACTGTTTCAGAGCTTTTAGAAGAAAATGGGACTTGTTGGAATGTGGAGAAAATTAATCAAATGTTTCCTCCTAACATAAGCAAGAAGATCCTTGATATTCCACTTCCGAGGCACCGAGGAAAGGATTTGCAGATTTGGAAATATACTACATTGCCCGGGAGATCTATTCTATTCGCACAAGATACTACATTGCCCGGGAGATGAGGGAGTGTCGTGAATCTACTGCTTCATCCTCAAATGGCTGCAGCAAAATCTGGAAATGGATCAGGAAAGTGGATACAATCCCAAAGGTACGCTTCTTTCTCTAGAAATGTGCTAAAGATATTCTGCGGGTTGCAAAAAAATTACAGCAAAAGCATATTTTATGTGATATGGTATGTCGAAGATGTGGTTTGGAGGAGGAAACTCTATAGCATGCTTTACGTGACTGTACGTGGAGTTCCTTTTATTGGGCGATCTCTCCCCTTAGGCTGGACTTATTGGATGCAGATAGAAGAATGTCCATGAGATCATGGTTGGAGTGAACAAATCCCTGATCCTAGAGTGCATAGTATCTTTCCTGCTTGTCTTTGGGCAAATTGGAAGCTTAGAAATCTCTTGGTGTATCAAAATAAAAACTTACCACATCAGGTGGGAGTGGAGATGGCAATGAAAATGGTTAAAGGGGTCTCTGCATCAACTAAGAGAGAGTTAACCAAACCAGAGGACGCAACCCAAATGTGGCAAAACCAATGCCTGGATGGTGCAAAGTAAATGTGGATGCCGCAATTCTGGAAGGTAAAGGAATAGGAATTGGAATGATTATTAGATATGATGCAGGAAAGATTATTGTTGCAAGGTGCGAATTTATTCCTTGTTGTTGGGGAGTGGAAATTGCTGAGGCAATAGCTTGCCAGGAGGGAATTCGATTAGTACGAGAGTTTGAGATTAAAAACATCATTGTTGAAATAGATTGCAAAGCGGTGAGTCTAATGCTTCAAAAGACTCGGAAAGATGTTTCGTACTTGGGGGAGATTATCCGATCTGTTCGGATAGAGGAGATACATTTTGATGGAATCATTTACAGGTGGGCGCGCCATACGGCAAACAAGATGGCTCATTTGATGGCCAAACTTGCAACTTGCAATTCTTATTTTAGATTTTATACCGGTTCATTACCGGATTATGTAATCAGAGGTTTATCCTCTGATGAACTTATGTCTTGAGATGTAATGAAATTCTATTTTTCCCTAAGAAAAATTTAAAAAAAATTCAACGAATCTCCAAATATACTTCTAGATCCACCACTGTCTTTTATAGGCTTCGAGTTCCAAACACGAAAGAGTTGGGTCACATTGATTATTTTTTATCGAATTATTTTAACCAACAACCATATTATTTAAACCTATTTTTGTGTCTTTATCCAAAGCCAAATTTGAAAATTTGATTGTTTGATATTCTAATATTAAAATAACGCAAATTTAAAAGAAAGGTGAGCCTAAATCAAAGGTGGCACATGGTCTATTAATCATTGGCATATATTCAAAAGTTGCTAACAATTATTTTGAATTTAATTATCAAGTTGTATCAGATTATAGAATGAATTTATGCTTAAATTCTTATTTTTAAACGAGTCTAGTTTCTCTCACTCAAATAAATCTAACAGCTTGCGTGGCACAGAATCTCAATTATCTACAAATTAATTAGTATTATATTTTGTCTTATTATTTTTATAGAATAATCTCCGTAGAGGCTTCCGAGGGTATCTCAATATTATACTAAATGGTATATTTACTAATTTTCTACCCATATTATATACATGTATTTTCTTATAATATGTATTGATACATACATACAAACATAATAATACCTTATATTTTATTTAAATAAAACTTTCTTTCAATCGAATTATTTTTCTACGCACATGTATTTTTACGCTTTGTTAAATAATTATCGAATAACTAATTAAATCAATTTAAGTCACTAATGAACTCGGGTACATTCGAACACAATTAGCTCGGGAATAAAAGTTGACCCGTGATGGTCCCTGTTCTTAACAAATAATTCCTTAAATGATAAAATATCTAAGAACACAAATGAGTGCGGAAGCATGTATAATTGGGTGGGCCCAAGTTCAATTATAAATATTGTGAAAGTCTTAAAGTCGAACTGTTTAGAGAGTAAATTCCAGTTATACTCCAACAACTCATGTGATTGAGTTGTTGGGCTTCGAAGACTTGGTGTACAAAAGGAAATAACAAAAAATATCAAGAAATACAGATACAAGCAGTTATAGTGATTATGAATCTCAAAAACCCTACGTCCAACTCTTTTTCACCGGAAGGAAATTCACTAACTTCCAATTGTAAGCTATAAGCCTATAACTCTCTACAAATTACAACCATTGTTCTTTTGCAACGGAAGAATGAACTTTGACGAACCTATTGATAGCTTTATGAAGAGATCAAAAGTTTAGGTGTCTTCATAAAGATGTAAGGGTAAATAAATGTTAAAAGTTGAAGAGCTTTTCAGAAGATCTAGGGTTCGAAAGTTCCGAGACTCAAAAGTTCAAAAATTGTTTCTCTTTCAATTGAGCAATTATTTATAGTCCTCAACCTCAACTGAATTATAGTCGTTAAAGAGCAAGACACAACCTTCTATGCGTCTCAAGTTCCCTTTTGTTCAATTCTAACTTTCTTCTCAACTTTTATGTGTTTTATCTATCGGTACTACTTTTGATCAGAAGATCGTACATGTTGATCAACTTTCCTAAAATAGAATGAGATCCTATGACGAATTATCACGAATTCAAACATTGACATATGATCTTCCATATCTTATCTTACTAGAAGATCGTACATATTAATCAACTTTCCTAACATATATAAGGTATGAGATCCTAGGACGAATTATCACGAATTCAAACTTTAACATATGTTCTTCCCAATCTTGTCTGCTCTCAACTATCTCCCGGAACACATAATAAAAGCCATATATAAATTTAAAAATAAATATCAAAATCAATCCTAAACACAAATATGTCTAGTCTAATCTAATCTAAATCCATTAATAGGGTATCAATATATATAATTCGTATCTATCTCCTTCACCTCATAATAACATTTTATTCTTTTATCTCTTTAAAAATATTTCTAACTATATATTTTATATGTAATAAACATTAAATCATAGGTTTTAGAATATATCATCTTTTTTATCACCCTCTACTCATGGGTTGCTAGTTGTACCTCAAACCATGACTGAGAATTCGATGCAATTTTGAGGCTATCTTTATATAACAATATTTTAATTTAGTGTAGAGAGTTGATTTTACAAAATGAGACAACAATATTTTAATTTGTGATAGTAAACCTTACTCTGTCGACTATTTCAAATTGGGCCTCTTTTAACTACGGCTAGCTAAGTATTTTCTTACGATTGAATATTTATGACTTATTCAACTATTCTTACACTCTTCTGGCTAAAAAGGAATGTTTGTAAAGTACTTATAGAAAAGAAATTTAATGGAAAATGAATAACGTAAAGTAGTGCTTTATTGTTAAAAGATTTTTTTGGTGTATTATCATTTCACAATCAGAAAGAATAATTTTCAATTTAAATTTGAAAAATCATAAAAATTATAAATTCAAAATTCGGAAGTCATGTATTTGCGTCTCTTAAATTGAAAAGCTCTTCTAAACGGACACGTCGTCTTTTGTGTATGATAGCATACAAGAATACTTTTAATTATTTTGCAAAGATGGAAATTTTAAATTTCATTAATATCTCTTCAGATAAATTTTATAAAAAACTTAAAATTTAAACAATGCATTGAATAGGATAGTCATTACTGTTATTTATTTTTATTTTTTGGCAAAACCTTAATGAGATTGACTCACGGATTTCTTTTGTGACAGGCCAAAACTTATTCATATAGTTTAATTGGAATGTTTTTGTTGGAAAGAATCAAATCACAAAATCAAAATGGTGGAAAGAATCAATCACAAGATTGGATCCAAATCAAATCCTTAATTTATTAGATTGATTTATTTCCTTATTTTGTATTTATCATCCCTATAAAAGAGAACATTGTACAAGTGATTTAGATATATAAAAAGAGAGTACCAAGAATCCTTTTCCTTCCTCTACCATGTCTTTCTACTATGTTTAAACATGGTATCAGAGCAGGATTAAATTTCTGGCTCTGTTAACCCAAAATCCAAAACCAACCAAAAAAAAAAAAAAAAATTGGCTCAGAAAATACTCATCATCGCCTAGCCTACCAATCTCGTCCATCCAGCCTTGATCAAGGCAAAAACCATCACCCAAATCAGCATCAACCTGCAACCAGATCAAGACAAACATGTCAGATGCAAAGGATCTAGCAGTTCAACAAACAACCAGAAACAATGAGAATATCAGCCTTGGGTTCAAGTTGGATGACAACAACTATCCAATTTGGTCCAGGCTGATGAAGGTCTCGATCGGAAGTAGGGGGAAAACCAAACACATCACAAGTGACCCCCCGCCACCAAAGAAAGGAGAAGCAGACTATATGCAGTGGGAAATCGACGATCTCACTATCTTCGCCTGGATCCTCAATAACATGGAGACTAAACTAGTCTCAAGTTTCGCACAACACCAAACAGCCAAGGCTATCTGGGATAGCTTGGCAACCACCTACGGGACTGCACTCGATCCACTACAAACGTACAACCTCGAAGTGAAGGCAAACAAGGTCGTTCAGGGAGAGAGAACCCTTGAAAGCTATTGGGCTGAGCTTCAAAGAATTTGGCTCAATATCGATCAACGAGAGCCAAACCCGTTCAACTGCTGCGATAAAGGCATCCGGACATATCAGCAGGTGCTAGCCCAAAGGAGGCTGTTCCAATTTCTGTCTGGGCTTGACTTGAAGCTGGACGGAATCCGCCGTGATATACTTTGCAGATTGGCACCGGGTTTGCGTCGACCTCCAACCGCGGCGGGCAGAACCGGAAAACAAACCCAAGGGCCAAGATCGACAGATCCAAGCTTGTGTGCATGCACTATGGAATGCGAAAACACACAAGAGAGCAGTGCTTCCAGATCGTGGGATATCCAGAATGGTGGGACGACGGACAGAAGACGGCGAAGGGAAATATAGCCGCAGTCAGTCCGGCCGGCGGCGAGAGCACCAAACCACACCACCGGTCCGATGCTTCAATCGCCGCCGCCGCTGGATTTGGAGGAGCAGTGGCGAGAACCGGCGCCGCCGCCGTCGAATTTGGAGGAGCAGTGACAAGAACCAGCGCCGGGGGCATCGCAGCGGCGAGAACCAGCGCTGGGGGCGTCGATTCTGGAGGAGCAGCGGCGAGAGGCGCCGAGGCAGACGGCGGTACGCCTGGAAGCCGCGGCCGTGCGGATCTGAGAACCGGCGGAGGAGGCGCACGATTCACAGACGGCGGCTCCTCCAGCGACCGCAGTCGCGCGGTTCACGGCCAAGATGGAGCACGGGGCTGCGGTGGCTGGATGAAATGGGCGGATGGAGCATCAACGACGGTTCTCGCCGGTGAAGGTGAAGGGGCGACGGAAATTGGAGAGGAAGGGGGATGCGTCGAAGGTAACATCCAAACCCTAATTTCAATAATAAAAGTTGTTTTTGCAATTCAGTCCTTGGAATTCTAACTCCCTTAATTCAGCCCCCCATCCATTTAATAACCCAAATAATTACCCATCCTTAATGCAAAAATAAATCCATACCAAAACCTTTTTCTCAAGGATGGATTTTCGACTATGGAGCTACCGATACTATGTCCTATGATAGGAAAGATTTTTTAAATCTATCAAAATCCACTAAAACTCATATCCAAACCGCTAGTGGTGAATTGATAGAAGTAGTAGAATCTGGTACTATTCAAATATCCCCATCCTTACACCTCTCTAATTGCCTATTTGTTCCTTCTCTCTCAAACAAACTCTTATCCATTAGCCATATTACCCATGACTTGAACTGTACACTCCTCATACACCCGTCCTTTTGTATCTTGCAGGATATCAGGACGAAGAAGATCATTGGGCGTGGCACTGAGAAGCAGGGACTGTATTGTGTCGATGAGGTTGAGCAGAATGGTACTACATTACTTACTCATTCAGCTAATAAAAACCTGTGGTTGTGGCATAGGAGGTTAGGTCACCCTTCTAGAGGGTATTTGAAATTGTTGTTTCCTGATTTGATCCAAAACTCTGTTTTATCGTGCGACTCTTGTGTTATGGCCAAAAGCCATAGACATTCTTTCAAACCTAAAAATAAAAGAGTTGATCATATCTTTTCTCTTGTTCACTCTGATGTGTGGGGACCTGCTCCAATTTCGGGTGGTAGTCGTTTTAAGTACTTTCTCTTGTTTGTTGATGATTGTTCTAGAATGACGTGGATTTATTTTTTCGAAAACAAATCCCAAGTTTTCGAAAAATTAACTATGTTTTATGCCATGGTCCAAACCCAATTTAACAAGAAAATCCAAATTCTCCGTTCTGATAACGGCCGAGAGTTCGTTAATTCTTCTGTACTCAACTTCTGTCAACAAAAAGGCATAGTACACCAAACAACCTGTCCCTATACCCCCGAACAAAATGGGGTCGTAGAAAGGAAAAATAGGATCATTCTAGAAATGACCCGTGCCATTATGATTGAATCTTGTGTTCCCACCACTTTATGGCCAGAAGCAGTAGCAACCAGTGTCTATCTCCTAAACAGGTTACCAACCAAAGTTCTTCAATTTCAAACTCCTCTCCAACATCTCTCTTCCCATGTTACCATTCCTTCCGCCCTTACTCTTGAGCCTAGAATTTTTGGTTGTTTCGTCTTCGTACACATTCCAAAACACGAGTGAACCAAATTTTCCCCGTGTGCTGAAAAATGTGTATTCGTAGGATATGGGGTAAATCAGAAGGGGTATAGGTGCTTTAACCCAAAAACCCGGCAAGTCATTACTACCATCATTGTGACTTTCTTAAAACCGAGTATTTCTACCGAAGCCATTTTGGTGGTCAGGGGGAGAACAAAAAGGAAACTATTGACCCCCTAAACTGGCTAACCAAACTTCCTACATCTGAGCCTCTGCACATACCATCTGATCAACCCACAGAGGACTCAATACAACCCGAGCTCGAGGTGTCACTTCCAAGATCTCCTGAAATACTGATATCCTCGGATAATAGTGGTAACATTTCTTCCCTCCCTTCTGAATCACCCACTTCTGATATACCCAGTTTTTATCTTCCGCCTAATACACCCGGTGAATTAAGGGAACCAGAACCCGATACTATTTTCCAGGAACAATATGTTCTTCCTCCCCGGAGCACAAGAGGCATACCTCCTAAACGATATTCTCCTGAAAAGGAGAGTCGGAAAAGCAAGTACCCTATTGGTTCCATTGCTAGAGTCAACCTCTCTAAAGAAGCCACAACCTATGAACAGTCTTTGTATACTGAGGAGATACCTCCCTCTGAGGTAGAAGCTCTGAGGATTCCACACAGGAGGGAAGTGATTCAGAAAGAGATGGATGCTCTTGCCAGAACCAACACCTATGATAAATGCCAACTACCCGAAGGGAAGAAACCTATTGGTTGTAGGTTGGTTTTCACCATTAAAAGGAAATCAGATGGATCCATTAAGCGATATAAGGCTCGGTTAGTCGCTAAAGGGTACACTCAGACCTATGGTATTGACTATTCCGAGACCTTCTCTCCAGTGGCCAAAATGAACACAGTCAGGGTTTTGCTATCTATTGCTGCGTCTAAGGATTGGGCCCTCCATCAGTTCGATGTCACAAATGCCTTTTTACATGGAGATCTAAAAGAAGAAGCCTACATGCTCCCACCTCCCGGGTTCTCTCATGAATTTAGGAAAGGTGAAGTTTGCAGGCTCAAGAAGACTCTTTATGGTCTCAAACAATCTCCAAGAGCCTGGTTTGGGAGATTTACTGCCGTTATGAAGAAATTGGGCTTTCTGCAAAGCAACTCTGATCATACTCTCTTTATCAAACGAAGAGGGAACCTCCTGACGTGCCTTATCATCTATGTCGATGACATGATCTTGACCGGGAATGATACAGAAGAAATTGACAAGTTAAAAGCAAACTTGTTCAAGGAATTTGAGATGAAGGATTTGGGAAGGTTGAAATATTTCCTTGGCATTGAGGTTCTTAGGTCAAAGCAAGGTATTTTTATCAGTCAGAAGAAATATACACTTGACCTTATTGTTGAAACTGGACTTCTAGACTGTAAAGCAGTCGCAACTCCAATAGTTGTCAACCATGGGCTCCGGATCAGAGAAGGGGCCGAATTGGTCGATCGCGGTCAATATCAACGACTTGTGGGACGCCTCATCTATCTCTCTCACACCCGACCAGACATATCTTATGCTGTTGGAGTTGTAAGTCAGTTTATGCACCATCCTTAAACCGAACATATGGAGGCTGCCCTAAGGATAGTCAAATATCTAAAGGGTACCTTTGACTTTGGCATCCTCTTCAAAAGATCCGACAATCTTGAGATCCAGGCTTACACAGATGCAGACTGGGCAGGAAATCCGGTCGATAGGAGATCTACCGCCGGTTACTTTGCTCTTGTCGGAGGAAATCTCATTTCATGGAGAAGTAAGAAACAAAAGGTGGTCGCTCTATCCAGTGCAGAAGCTGAGTTTAGAGGAATTAAGAGTGGTATAACTGAAGTCTTGTGGTTAAGGAAACTGATGAAGGAACTTGGCCTATTCTCTGAAAAAACCTGTCGACTTCTTTGTGATAACAAGGCTGCTATAAGCATCTCCAACAACCCTGTCCAACATGATCGGACAAAACATGTGGAGGTTGATCGGCACTTTATAAAGGAGAAAATTGAGGATGGTACAATTGCTCTTCAGTATGTCTCCTCAAAAAATCAGCTGGCTGACATTCTGACCAAAGCAGTGGATTCTAAGAGCCTCTCGGATATTTTAGTCAAGTTAAATATCGGCAATCCCGATACTTAACTTTAGGGGGAGTGTTGGAAAGAATCAAATCACAAAATCAAAATGGTGGAAAGAATCAATCACAAGATTGGATCCAAATCAAATCCTTAATTTATTAGATTGATTTATTTCCTTATTTTGTATTTATCATCTCTATAAAAGAGAACATTGTACAAGTGATTTAGATATACAAAAAGAGAGTACCAAGAATCATTTTCCTTCCTCTACCATGTCTTTCTACTACGTTTAAATAGTTTTAATAAATGATACTCCCTTCATCCCAATTGATAGTGCCGATTTGACCCAGCACAATAATCAAAGACTGTGAATATTGAAATAGTTGAGTGGAATTAATATTTTATTGTTCAGTGTAAAAAAATTATCATTTTTAGAAACGTGACTAATAAAGTAGAACAAACAAAAAAAGGGGATAATTCGGACCGGTCGGACGGAATATATTTTTATTTAGTAAATATTCCCTCCGTCCCGATTATTTGGTCCATGTTTCCTTTTAGGGATGTCCCATTTATATGGTTCATTATCTAAATTTAGTATTTTTTTACATGTATTTACAATTTTACCCTTATAAATTGAACATAATTAATAGAGTTATTATTAATAGTTATTGCTAAATAAGGGTAATTCAGAAAATTTATTTAAACATTTAATGTATTCATAAATGAATTTTGACATTCGTACAAGTTAAAACAGAACCAAATAAATGGGACGGAGGGAGTAATGTATTTAATCATTATGTAATAACTAATATATTTTTATTCAATAAACGATTGTAAAAAAAATATTTAATAATATGAAAATGAGATCCGACTCATATGATTTTTATAAAAGTTCTTCACAATACCGTCCATTATCTTTTAATTTTATTAAAAAAAGCTTAGTAATCATATATATTTTTAATTTACGTAAAATGATTTTTTATTTTGAAAGTATTGTAGAGTCAGACTCCCACAAGATAACCCACAAGTTTGTTTTATAATTTTGTTTGTTAGTTGTGCAATTTACAACTTATATTTTTTATTAATAATTTATTATTATATTATATTCCCTCTCTGTCCCTCTAGAATTGTCTCCTAAGGGTTCAACACAGTTTAATGTGAATAGAGATAGAGGAAATTAATATTTTATTAGTGAGTGGTAATTTTCCATTTTAGGTAAGTGGACAATTAAATGAGAGGGACGAAAAAGGAAAGATGGACAATTGAAGTGGGACGGAGGGAGTATGAATTATTTATGATATTTCCAATTCTAATTCAATAATTAAATTATCTTTCGAATGCTAAATTGATATATACGTTCGAGGTGTAAAACTAAGTATTAGTATACAATAGGGAAAATATCACAATTTATCCTAAACTTTCATCAAGTTCCCAAAAATATCCCCAACTTTTGAATATAACAATTTAAGATCTAAACTTTGAAAATCTTCCCACCGACCAAAATTCCAATACCCGATATCTTACGTGGACAAATAATTTTCCTTGTCATCGTAAAATATTAATTAAAAAAATAAAAGTAATTTATCTCTATTTTAAAAATCAATAGGGATAAATAATTTTTAAACCAGATAAATTAAACGTACATGTAATTAAATTACTTCTACTATTTATATTAATATTAGAATTGAAATGATATAACATTAATTGTAATTTAATTCCAATATTAATTTTTACTTAAATAAATGCTTAAATGAATAAAATAATTCAATTAAAATATGAGAGATACATGGAAATATATAATTTTTTACTTATACGAGAATTAATTTTTGAATTTAAAAATTCTATTATCTATATTAATCTTGCCTTATTAATATTAGAATTAAATTAACATAAATATAAAATTAATTTAATTGTATATATTGTAATTAATGTGATTTAGAAGAAGTAAGAAAATGTTTTAATTTTTAATAAATTATTTAATATCTATTAATTGTAATAATAATGATAAACTACATGGATTTTTTTAAATTAGTATTTTTTGATGACATGAAATATTATTTGTCCTTGTAGAATTTTGATCTATGGGAAAATTTTCAAAGTTGAGGTCTTAAATTGTTATATTTGAAAGTTGGGGATAGATTTGGGAAATTGATGAAAGTTTGGGATAGATTTAAATATTTTCCCTATACAATATCCTATACACTAAAATTAAAGGGAAGATCTTGGGTTAGGCAGGCCTAAACGATTTAGGCGGGTTTTATTCATTAACCCAAGCCCAAACCCATATAATATACTCTAATTGGGGATTAATAAACCCTATTTGGGATGGATCAACCCATTTGGATAGGATAAAACCCGCCTAAACCGTTTAGGCCTGTCTAACGCAAGTTTTTGCCAAAATTAAATAATCATAAAAACCAAGTTGTTCGACTACTTAATCCATGCGCAGTGATTATTTATCCCTCGTGTAATCAGTCAGTAAGGGAGTTGTCAACTGGGGATTCCTACTTCCTCGTTTGGCTCAACACTATCCCGCGCCATCTGTTTGCATTAATATAAAACAATTTGGAGAAAAAATACTAACTCAGCGTTGATTGCTCAGTCGCGTTTGAAAAAATGCCAAACACATCATTATCGTTAGCCTCGTTGACTTGTTATTATATTATTACAAACTAGGGATATCAAATGGCATTGACTTCAAAAGAAATTTATAAAATTCTTGTGAAGTCTTTTCCTCATTCATTAATTCGATTTTTACCATTGAAATCAACTCCTTTACTTGTCTTCCTTTTTGCTTTATTTCCTTTTTTTTTTTTCTCTCTCACACATATTTTTTTAAAATAAGGTTGACTATTTCATAATGACAACAACAATAATAATAATAAATAAATAAATGATGAAACTCTGTGGGAACAGGCAGGGAACTAGGAGGATGCTCAACCAGTATGCATCATTCATCAACACAAGTAATATAAATTATATATATTAATATTCTCATTTCTCACTAGGCTACAAATAAGTTTCAGTTAGCTCTATTAAAAAAAAACTCATTTGGTAAGATTTGTTAGTTGAATAAGTTGAACTTGATAGATGTTGAACGGGCCGGGCTGACCCAACTTGGAATGGCCTAATAAGGTTGAGGCTTGATTCAGGAATGATCCACGAATGGAATAAATTTGGTGGGCCGGGCCTATGTATGTTTCATGGGCTTATTGTGATTCTTTTTCAAGTCTAAACCCATTCTAAACCTAGGACAAACTCCTAAACTAATCCAGACATAGATCCAATTCATTTCAACTAGGTCTAGGCCTAACTCGATTCTTAGTTAGTTTTTACAATTTTTATTAATTTAACCACTTATAAATATTATTTAGAAGTGTTCACAGTTAAATTTAACCTATTTGAATTATATTTTAATAAGAAATTACATATACTCTTTGAAAATGAAAAAAAAAAATCCACTTTAAACTTAGCTATTTCCGGCCCACCTAAGACCCAACTCAAACTTGATTCAAGCCCAACTCAAGTCAAGTCCAAATCCATCTCGACATGGTTCCAGTTGTCCCGGGCTTGGATCAAGCCAGGCCGAGCCATCTGATTGACGTCTCTACTCGAGTCATGAATTTATAAAGAAGCTAGTTAAGAAGTTATTTTGAGAAAAAAAAATTATTTTTTGTATAAGATTCACATTTTTATACTTTAATAATAATTGTAATAAGTTTTTAATTAATTATATTGGTTATAAAAAGAATAAATTATAGTAAATATGACTTTTTTTAAAAAAATAAAACAATTTTTTTAAAGAACTGTATAAATATTTAAATTTTATAACAGAACTCGAATTTGGAAGATGCCTCAATCCATATGGTCAAAAAATGCAACAGACAACAATATCCATCTTTATCCATATTTTTGTGAAAACAACAAATTCTGTAAATCAATATGAACTTGAATATTGTTGGAAATAAAGCTAAAATATTTCATCAATCTTTTCTTACCTGGGAAGGTCTTGGGTTAGGCAGGCCTAAATGATTTAGGCGGGTTTTATCTATTAACCCAAGCCCAAACCCATATAATATATCCTATTTGGGATGGGTGAACCCATTTGGGTAGGATAAAACCCGCCTAAACCGTTTAGGCCTGCCTAACGCAAGTTTTTGCCTTCTTACCTAGATTCTATTATTTTAACATTTGACGATGTATTATAGGGAGCATAATAATAATAATAATAATAATAATAATAATAATAAAATAAAAAATTAAATAATTAACAATAATTTGTGCACAGTGCACAAAAATTGGTTATCAGTTTGAGAATTGTAACATCCTTTTTCATTTAGGTGCTGTACTTCAATTAAAAATAATAATAACTTCTAATTATGTATAAAATCAAAAAATATTTACTCAAGTAAACACACAATTTAAAATTAATAGAGCTCAAACAATTAGGGATAACTCGATAAGATATACCGAATTATACCCACCATATGTTATATTTTACCAAAATTTACGTTATGGACAACCCATACCGTTATCGTGCCGGAATTTTTAATATACTTTATGTATAGATCAGAGAGGGCTGCCGAGGTTCATCCTCACTTCACCATGGCTAGATCCCATGTCCGTAGGCCTTGTAGTCGCTGTAGTCTCCCTTTTTAATTTTCCTCGCAACTTCAAGCTTTTCCTATAGCTACTATCCACCACTTCAAGTTACTGCTACAACCTGCAAAACAACAAACAAGAAGTTATAAGATGTAAAGGATGAAGAACAACTACTTACCT
Source organism: Plectranthus barbatus (assembly GCA_026898455.1). Taxonomy (NCBI): domain Eukaryota; kingdom Viridiplantae; phylum Streptophyta; class Magnoliopsida; order Lamiales; family Lamiaceae; genus Plectranthus; species Plectranthus barbatus. The sequence continues at coordinate 565,118 of JAPKLW010000246.1, read as the reverse complement.
GCACAGGGGAGCTATTCGTCGGCGTCGATCAACCGTAGGAACAAAGGCAGCACTTGCTGCGCAATCCAGGGAAGCTGTTGGGCTGAATGACAACATCGGCGGGTGACAGGCTGTGCGTTTGTTGGTACCAAAATCAGAGTAAGTTTGATGCACAACTGAAATTTTAAGAACAACTTGCACTCGCAAACTGGTCGTTCTTGACCGGTTTGTGTTTCTGTAAAACGATTGTTAGCGAGTTTGAGTTAGGTTCAGTACGAGTATACTACAACACTAGGAAATATCCTTGCAAGAAAGTAAAAAGCAGTAAAGAGTGATTTGGTATTTATTTCAGTCAAACAAATACATCACTAGTCGTTGTACATAAAGTAAAAATTTATCGAACTCAGGGAATCTATTTGCCTACTAGTCAAATACTTGTTACTACTATGATTTCAAATATCCAAGTGTGATCGAAAAGTGGAATGATTTACTACCTAGGCAATGAACTGAAATAGACTAAACGAAAGAAGAACTACACAATTATATCTAAATGAAAGCAAGTAAATGATTTCTCGATAACAACCAACAAATTAATGAAACAAATTTCTCACAACTTCCCAATCAACCAAGAGAATCTAGATGCAAATATCAATGTAGGAAATCTAGAATTTAGGATGGAACAATGCAATGGACATATGTTGGAAAGCTGAATCTCAACAAACCAAATTTAATCCCGATTGTGTTGATCGATCCACCCTAAGATAGTCTACCCCTTTTTTATGAACGGTGAATAGACCGTAAATCACCTAGAATACTCTAACATCATCTTGTCCTACCCTAGGCAGCTCCCAATCGACCGTGGATTAACGACCTACAAGCATTATTTCTCTTTGTTAGAGTGAACCTTAACATGCATGCATGACCCGTACACGAAGATTAGGTCTGTGTATTGGCCACAACCTAATTGACATTATATCAAACACCTGGTTATTGACCTACAATGCTTGAATATGAATAAGCTCAAGATCATACAAAAACCAATCAAGAGGTAAGAAGATCATTCGTCAATCCATTTTATCCATTACATGTATCCACACCTAAATCCTACTAAGGTTCGGCCATACATATCTTGTTTGAAATCAAATTGAATTAAAAAGTATAACATTCCATTACAAAGTAGAAGAATCTAATGTATATTTCCCCAGTGGTTGGTCCTCTAAGCTTGATCCTTCAATATTCTTGATACATCCTCCAATTGAGGTGAATTTGGCAATAGATCTCGTTCAATATGAATGGAGGGAAGTTATGAGGTAGTTATTGTTGGTAACTGTAAAAAAAATCTTTTCAAAATCTGGTTTTTTGCCTTTTAATACTAAGTTTCCAAGCTCACATTTCGCCCAAAATGGTCTTGATTTTGCCTGAAATAAGCCTCTGTCCTAGTTTAGCAATTTACGTTAGATTTCGGTCGAAATGAGGTGTAGTTCAATTTGCAGAAAATCTAGCTAAGTACCTCTTTCAACCAAAATGGTTCCATTTCGATCGAAATGAGGCTCTGTCTCAACCACTCTGATTTCGGCCAAAATAAAGGTCATTTAGGCCAAAATAAGGCTTCGTCCGTCTTTTAGCCTTCAACAATCCATTTGGGTTGAATTCTCTTCCCTTCAAACCTCCATTTAAGTATAAATAACTCCAAAATATGCTCAAAGCTTGCAATTTCATGTTCAATTCAATCCATACACACTTAAACACTAACGTACACACAAATCACATCAGAACTAACTAAAACATATGATATGTGGGTGAAATGCATGTGAAATCACCTAAAACTGTAACATTAAAGCACAAAAATGCATACAACTCACACAAATATCAAAGAGTAAAGAATTTATAGAGGTTCAGACTACACATCTTACGTCCTCTCTTCAGACCGAGGTCTGAGAATTCTCTAAGATTTAGTTACAGTATGATCTCGTGATCTATCGCTAGCTGGTAGATGCCAATGTCTACCAGTCCACTAGCTCACTCGTTTAGGCCAGTGGTTCCTTCAGCTTCGCAGACTTGGAGTGTGGGCACACCACGCAGCCTCCTCCTCTGGATGTTGAGAGCTTTATAGTTCCTCCCGAACTATCGAACTGGTTGGCTAGACGCCCGTGATAATCACTACTGGAGATATGCAGTGACTGTTGTGTTCTTTCTTGGAAAGAAAGAACACCAAGAAATAACTCTAGCTGAAAAAACTATGAGTCTCGTGTTCAAAAGATGACACATGGTTTGCTAAGTTTTTTGACTTGATGATAAAAATACTTCGAATTTTTACTTGTGCAGAGTATCATTGCTTTTTCAGGTTTCTATTTGTTTCACTATGAGCACTTCGTCTATTTATAGATAAAGTAGGAGCGTTTACAAAATTGTAGCCATTTAGAGACATCTGAACATTGTCCAATCTAATGCGTCTAAGTTTTTGAAGGGAGCAGGGTGCTTTTCCTGAAGTTCTACACCTGCTTCATCCTTTTCTGACACAGGATGTCGACATTCACCTTTTGTGCCAGAACGGCTCTGCCAGTCTGAGGAACTTGAACTGGTTTACATAGCTTCAGTATTTAAGAAATCTATATTCTTAAAGACCGTTCTTTAAGGAGTCCTCTGACTCATTCTTTTTGTCTCTATGTGTGAGTATAGACTAGGCTTTGTAAACTGGAGAATGTCCAAGCTGGAGTCTTCGATCAGTTTATCTGATTTATCAATTTCAAACTGGAAGCCAGTTTCTTCTTACTCTTCACACGATCCAAACTGGGGTTTTGGATACCTTCCCAGTTTGTCTTGACCAGCTCCACCAGTTTCATTACAACTCGATACACATCCTAACAGGATAATACAAGTTTGTACGAACTAATCTAATCTAGAGACACTCTTACTTAGTGGTTTCTATACATCCTTTTGACACATCAAAACAACTAATAGGTAGGAATACTTCCTAGCAATTTCCCCCTTTTGATGTTGCCAACAACTACCTCTATTGAGCTGGTAAAGAGTTAGTTTTAAGTTTACATAAGATATTCAATCAGACACTATAACTCAAAAGAACTGATCACCTTGATTACTCTGCCTACCATAACAATCTTCATCCTTAACTGGAGAGATATTTCTCGATTAAGTTTTAGGGCAAAAAACTAATTACACTCGAATGTGTAAAGTCAGTTTTGAGATGATTACACTAAAGCGTGTAAGATTAGCAAAAGAGGCAATGAGAAAAGTTTGTACAATAAGTCTTTATCATCAGACTTTACAGTTTTTCATTAATATGATTGAAGAAACTATAAGTACAAATGAAAACTGATAACAAAAATGATAGAGAACACAAAGCAGCCATTTTACTTTTAGTTTAAGGCATCCACCTTCTGAGCTAGCTCTAAAAAGTGATCCAGCTCTCTTGGTCTTCTATTTCTCTCGACCTCTTCTCTTTGTCTCCTCTCTTCTTCTTCTTTCATGCTTTCCTTTTACCCTTCATTGACAACAGTAATCAAGGAAGCTGATACGATCCTTGCCGGGAAGGTTTAGATCGCAACCTAGGAACTTGAATGATTTGACTCAGACACGACGCAGAAGCAAATTGAACTTGATTGAATTGAACGATGGAAGGATCCAACACCTTTGGATTCAAAAACCTTCAAGTACTGTAGTCCAGAATAATTCTCCTATGACCCAAGAAGCGAATTGATCCAATAACGAAGGATATAGTCGAAGACACCACCAACGGATATGACTGTCCGATTGAATAGTCGAGATTGAAACCCTATGGATAATATAGAATTTAAAAAATTGAGCCTTCATAAATTAAAGGAGAAAACCTCACAATTTTATTAAATCTGAAAACTGAATTAATTGTTCAATAACAAGGCATATATATGTGCAAACTCAAAACCTAATCTAATAAGGAATGTAAATTTGGAAAATTAAATTCAAAATTTAATTTTAACAAGACCTAAACATGTTGGCCCAAAATAACTGAATAAATTAAATTAAGCCCCATCACCACACATAATTAAATTAGTAATTTTTTGGCCTTCGTTTAATTCTTCAAACAACATCGATTCCTTGGAAGTATTTGCAGCCCAAATATCTTTTATTAACAAACTCAATCCAGCCCTCATAGTCCTTGCTCGAGTTCTAGTCATCGGCCCACTCATAATGTAGACTAGATAGTCTCTCACAGCTGCTATTTGGGCTCCATTATTCCCCTCCTCTTTAAGAGGATTTGTCCTCAAATCCAAGCTGTCTCCTACATCAACAGGACTTAAATAAGCTACATTAAACGTAGCACTAACATCATACTCACCTGGTAAGTCCAATTTTTATGCATTATCATTCACTTTCTCCAACACTTGGAAGGGACCATCTCCATGAGGTAACAACTTCGATCTCCGCTGCAAAGGAAACCTCTCCTTTCGCATGTGCAGCCAAATCCAATCTCGAGGCTCAAACAACACCTTCTTGCGCCCTTTATTTGCTTGCTTGACATACTGCTCAGTACGGCGCTCTATGTTCTGCCTCGCCTTCTCATGAATCTGCTTCACAAAATCAGCTCTTTTCAGCCCAGCAAAGTTAGTAAACTCTTGCACAAGTAAAGGAGATAAATCCAAATGAGTCAAAGGATTAAATCCATACACAATCTCAAAAGGGGAAAACTGAGTAGCAAAATGAACTGAACGATTATAAGCAAAATCAACATGAGGCAAACATTCTTCCCAATTCTTAATATTCTTCCTAAGCACAACTCTCAACAAAGTAGATAAAGTCCTATTCACTACCTCAGTTTGACTATCAGTTTGTGGATGACAAGTAGTAGAAAACAACAGCTTAGTCCCTAACTTACACCACAAAGTCTTCCAAAAGTAGCTCAAGAACTTAGAATCTCTATCAGAAACAATTGTCCTAGGAATACCATGCAATCTCACAACTTCCATAAAGAACAAATTAGCAACATGGGATGCATCATCAGATTTATGTCAGGGAATAAAATGAGCCATCTTAGAAAACCTATCAACAATCACAAAAATAGAATCACTACCACACCCAGCACGTGGCAAACCTAGCACAAAATCCATAGAAATATCCACCCAAGGTACAGTAGGGATAGACAATGGGGTATACAATCCATGAGAACTAGACCTAGACTTAGCCTGTTTACAAGTAATGCATCTACCACAGATCCTCTCAGCATCACGTTTCATGCGAGGCCAAAAGAAGTGCTCATGCATCACAACCAAGGTCTTAGCAATACCAAAATGACCCATCAAACCACATCCATGTGACTCTAACAACAATAATTCACCTAGAGAACACCTATGAATGCACAACTTATTTCTCCTAAACAAAAATCCATCATGCCTAAAGTATTCACCACTAGAAGATGACTCACATGCAACATATACATCACTAAAATCCTCATCAGAAGCATACAGACTCTTAATGCATTCAAATCCAAGCAACTTAGCATCTAAAGTAGAGATTAAGGCATACCTCTGATAGCGCGTTTCGCAACGCGCTAAAGCTGCAAGTGTACAGACCACTGTAGAGGGCAAGTAATAATTTATCGAATCTCAAGGACTGCAGGCTCGAAGTATAATCAAGCACTAAAACATAGATATCGTACTACTATCTAGGTAAATCAGAAAGTGTTTTGATTTGTTGTAAATATAAAAGTAACTTGGCAATAGAAATTAAAAAATAACAATTTGAAATAATTTTAAGAACTTATGAGAAGATAGGATTCCAGGGTAATCCACTTTGAATAATAATCAAACAACTTTTCATGTAATTCAATCCCAAATTTAATTCCCAAGGATGTGAGTTAATCGCAAAAACGTTATCAGGTGATCCTCTCGGACTCTAAACCATAACATGAAAATAAAAGATCAAAAGATTCCTCTCAGACATACAGAAGACTTTTACTCTTGATAAAACCTTAGACTTCAAAAACCCTTCAAAGCTCAATTTTCTCTCGGACAATTGCTCCTTGAATCTAATTTATTGGCGTCTTAATTAATAACCTAGTCCTCTCGGATCAAAAACTATTAATTCAAATCACAATCAATGGCCAATATCTCGTAATTCATGAAAGTATCAATAAACCAGAACATCAATGGAAAAGGAACATTAAATCACATAAATTGTTGAATGAATAAATACAAAGCTTCAAACCCTAGAATCCATGAGTAGATTTAGCCAATCATGCTAAATTCTAGAAAAACAAAGAGATGAAGAGTCACAAGAACAGAAAACATGGAAATCAAAAACTGTAGTCTTCAATCTTCAATTCCTGTCGTGCTCTTCAAGTTCCCCTGCTTTTGCTCTCAATTCTATGCTCTCTCTTTGAAAAATTGATAAAAGGAACCTTATTTACGTTCAGGGAAGTCCTATTTATAGTTGAGGCCTTTCAAATCTCCAAAAGATATGGTTTTGGGCTTCAGATTCGCCAGATTTCGTCAAAACGGGACACAGACGGCGGTCTGGGTTGCCCGATCGGCGACTGCCGGTTATGCACCGGGGTTGCCGGTTGTGTTCCGTGAGAAAAGATGTTAAATCTGCATACCCGGCGACCCGTCTACATAGACGGCGGTGGCCGGATGTGTCATCCGGGTCGCCGGTTGTGTGCAGTGAGAAATAAACTCCAAATGCATACCCGGCGACCCATATACATTACCGGCGGTCGCCGGTTGTGTCATTTGGGTCGCCGTTTACGTCTCGAATGTGATTTCAGCGCGTTCTTTCATATTTTCTGACTCTTTCTTCTTCCCGATGCAAGCTAGCATCGATTGGCCTCCTGGACACTTGGTCAATTCTTGTAAACAACCCGACTGTGCGTGAAATCTGCATAAACAACCACAAACCAGACCAAACGTAATACTTTCTAAAAGAATATGAATAATGCATGAAAACACCACGGAACAGTCCAATCTAAGGTCAAAGGTGAGCAAATCCACATCAGTAAAATGCACAAAACGAGTGTTTATCAACCTCCGAGATAATGCATCAGCCACCATATTTTCCTTACCTTGCTTGTATTTGATGACATAAGGAAAGGTTCTCTAGAAACTCCATCCATCTTGCATGCCTCTTATTCAGCTTGTGCTGCCCCTTTAAACGCTTCAGCGACTCATGATCGATATGAATAATGAACTCCTTTGCCCACAAGTAATACTGCCACGTTGTCAGGGCTCTCACTAGGGCATACAACTCCTTATCTTAGGTAGGATAGTTCAATGTCTCACCATTCAGCTTCTCACTGAAGTAAGCCACGAGCCTTTTCTCATGCATCAACACTGCACCAATAAGAACTCCAGCAGCTTCACTTTCAATCTCAAATGTCTTAGAAAAGTTAGGAAGAAATAATACTGAGGCATGTGTCAACATATACTTTAGCAACTCAAAAGCTTTTTCTTGCTCATCTCTCCATCGGAACTCCACAGTCTTCTTAATCACTTCAGTCAATGGGGCTGCAATGCTGCTGAAATGGGGTACGAAATGCCTATACAAGCTTGCAAGTCCATGAAAACTGCGAACATTGCCAATGTCTTAGGCTGCGGCCTCCTTGATAGCTTGAATTTTCTCTTCATCCACCTGCACTCCATCTGCACTGACAACAAAACCAAGAAACACCAACTTATCTGTGCAAAAGATGCACTTTTTCATGTTAGCAAATAATGCTCAATGTGATCTCCCTGCAAAGTACATCCAAAACAGACCTCAAATGCTCAATGTGATCATCATGACTTCTACTATAAATCAGAATATCATCAAAATAAACAACTACAAATCTGCCAATAAAAGCTCTCAAAACATGGTTCATAAGACGCATAAAAGTACTAGGAGAATAAGTTAAACCAAAAGGCATAACTAACCACTCATACAAACCAAGATAAGTTTTAAAAGCAGTTTTCCACTCATCTCCCTCCTTAATCCTAATTTGATGATATCCACTTCGCAGATCTATCTTAGAAAACACACAAGCACCATGCAACTCATCTAACATGTCATCTAAACGAGGGATAGGATGACGATACTTGAACCAAAATGTTGTTGATAACATGACAGTCGCAGCACATCCTCATGGTCGAATCCTTCTTGGGCATAAGCAAAACTGAACTGCATAAGGACTCAAACTCTCCCTCACGTGCCCCTTGGCCAGCAACTCTTCGATCTGCCTCTCCAGTTCCTTCGTCTCCTCCGGGCTGGTTTGGTAAGCTGGTCTATTTGAAAGGGTTGCTCCAGGCACAAAATCAATTTGATGCTCAATCCCACGAATGGGTGGCAGTCCAACTGGGGTATCATTTGGAAAGTCATCCTCAAAATCCTGCAAAAGAGAGGAAATAGAAGGGGGTAGAGAATCAGGAATGTTAGTTAAGATCAGGTTCTCCTTGTAGATCAACAACACCAATGGTTTCTCCTCCTGTACCGCCCACTTCAGATCCCCAACCCTATCTAGAAAGGACTGCTGCACCACCCCTTTCTCCTTATTATCTCGTGGCTGCACCGCTTCACCTGATTCCTTCTGCAACTGGACTTGATCCTCATAGACTTGTTTAGGGGTCAGAGGAACAAGTGAAACTTTTTTGTTCTTGTACTCGAAGGAATACTTGTTCGTGAAGCCATCATGCTTCACATGCCTATCAAATTGCCACGGACGCCCCAACAGTATACGACTTGCCTGCATAGGAATCACATCACACAACACCTCATCCTCATATTTCCCTATGCAAAACGACACATTGACTAGCTTTATTACTTTGATGATGCCACTATCATTCAGCCATTGCAGCTTGTATGGTCTAGGGTGCTTCATCACCGGTAATCCTAGTTTCTGCACTATTGACTGACTCGCCACATTGGTGCAACTGCCTCCATCTATAATCATGTTGCAGACCTTATCATTGACATGACAACGTGTATGGAAAATTTTCTCCCTCTGCTCAACATCTCCGACTGCAGGCTGTGCATTCAAAGTCATTCTCATCACAAAATTTAGCACTGCAGGTGCCTCAATCTCTTCTTCATCCTCATCAGGATCATCCAAATCAGGCATCTCCAGGTCAGTCTCTTCATCAGTCACAATCTCTCCATCATCTATAATCACCATGACTCTCTAATTTGGGCAATCGTTAGCAATATGCCCAAAACCCTGACATTATCACACTTGCGATCTCTATTACAAAAGTCAGTGGTAACAGATTTACCTTGAGCTGCGGAATCTGACATGGACTTTACAAACGGCTTCTTCTCTCCCCGAGGCTGCTCCTCCTCCTTCTTCCACGGAGCTCATTTTGGCGTTGAACCACTTCCAATCTGGTATTCTCTCCAGCTTGTAGGGTTCTGCCTCGTATAACTATCGTTGCCCCTCCTCTTGAGCTGGCCCTCAATCTTGATTGCCATGTGGACCATGTCATCCAGCTCGACATAATGCTGCAGCTCCAGCGTATTTCAAATCTCCCAATTTAGTCCAACTAGAAACCTAGCCATCGTCACCTCTCTATCCTCCAATACATTGGCTCGGATCATTGCCACTTCCATCTCCTTATAGTACTCATCCACACTCTGACTACCCTGCCTCAGACTTTGCAGCTTGTTATACAACTCTCGGTAATAATGATTCGACACAAAGTACCTCCTTATAACAACCTTCATCTCATACCATGTCTCTATAGGTCTCTCCCTATTCCCCCTCCTACTACTGACCAACTGATCCCACCACACGAGAGCGTAATAAGAGAACTCTACTACAACCAACTTTACTTTCTTCAATTCAGAGTAGTTGTGGTAATCGAACATCATCTCCACCTTTCGCTCCCACTTCAGATACAACTCGGGGTCTTTCTTTCCATGAAAGAACGGGATGTTCATCTTGATTGTCCCCAAATTGTTATCATATGACTCCTTCTCGGCATAGTCATCGGTATCCTCCTCATACTGAGGATTCTGTCTCCTATACGAGCCTCTGCCACCTCGGTTGGAACGTCCTCCTTTCCTAGTACTCTTATGACTATCAAATGAGTCTCGTCGAGTCTTTTCTATCACAGAGATCTCAAAATCATCCATTCTTTGAAGCATGACATTCATCTCACTCTTCAGCAACCTAGTCAATTCAGATTTCATGGCCTCCATCATGTACTTGACCTGACCACCACCAACAATCTCATCTCCTTTCAACTCCTCAGAATTATTACTTTTAGACATACCTGCAAGAAATGTTAGATAAATGCTTTTTCCACACTCATCTCATTTAACCTCCTCAAAGCACTCACACTCGTGTATCACTCTCAGTATGAATGACTTTTACAATCCCTCTAATAAACTCACACTCTCTTTCCTTTTACCGCACTTTTCTCCTTTCTGAAAACTAAAAAAAACCCTATAAAATTCCACAGACTTCAATTCGACTAACCAACTGAACGAAAAGACTCTAGACGACTCTAGGAAGGTAAATGACCAAAAATGAACAAAACATTTTTTGGAAAAACTTTCAGAGGGCAATAACTACTCAAAAACAAAGAAATTTGGCCAAAAGCACCTTATATCTCGTCGAGACGTTTCTGAAAAGCATAATTAAGCAAAAAATGGACACCGTATGCAAAAGTTATTACAAAAATAGAATTTACCGGCAAAAAGGTAAAAAGGCACTAGTAGAAATAAAAAAAATTAGGAAATTTTTGAATTATTTTTACTCCCCCTTTTTTAATTTTTTTCGACTCCTTTTTCGATTATTTTTTTTTCTTCGGACTCCTTTTTTTTGTTCGATTTTTTTTTATTTTTTGACTCTTTTTTTATATGGTAATTACCAAATTGTTTGGTAATTCAAGAAGGAAATAGTATGGCCAAGGAAAGTGCCAAATTTACTTGGTAATCAAAGAAGGATATGGATAAGGAAAAAAGATAAGGGAAGATTTGAATTAATCTAATATGGTAAGGAAGATAATTCAAATCTTGACTCACAAGAAACTTTAACAATTCGAAACCCTAACCCCCAAAACTTTCGACCCTAAAATCAGAAAGCGGACACACGACACGACAACGAAGGACACGAAAAATATACGAAAACTGTGGGAACTTAAGAAACACACAAAATAGAACAAGACTCGATTTTTTACACGAAAGAAAAGAAATAACGAAATTGAAAGACAAGGAAGAGGAAAGACACGACCTGGATATTGATACCAAAATGATACGATCCTTGCCGGGAAGGTTTAGATTGTAGAAGATTCGACTCAAACACGACACAGAAGAAAATTGAACTTGATTGAATCGGACGATGGAAGGATCCAACACCTTTGGATTCGAACACCTTCAAGTACCGTAGTCCAGAATAATCCTCCTACGACCCAAGAAGCGAATTGATCCAACGACGAAAGATATAGTCGAAGACACCACCAACGGATATGACTGTCCGGTTGAATAGTCGAGATTGAAACCTTATGGATAATATAGAATTTTGAAAATTGAGCCTTCAGAAATTAAAGGAGAAAACCTCACAATATTAAATCTGAAAACTGAATTAATTGTTCAATAATAAGGCCTATATATAGGCAAACTCAAAACCTAATCTAATAAGGAATGTAAATTTTGAAAATTAAATTGAAAACTTAATTAAATTCGAAATTTAATTTAAACAAGAGCTAAACATGTTGGCCCTTAATAACTGAATAAATTAAACTAAGCCCAATCACTACACATAATTAAATTAGTAATTTTTTGGCCTTCGTTTAATTCTTCAAACAACATCTATTCCTTGGAATTATTTGCAGTCCAAATATCTTTTATCAACAACCTCAATCCAGCCCTCAAAGTCCTTGCTCGAGCTCTAGTCATCGGCCCACTCGGAATGTAGACTGGATTGTCTCTCACAGCTGCTACTTGGGCTCCATCAGAAGCTACGGTAGATGAAAGTTGAAGAACTTTGGTTTTGGCTTCAACAATCATTGCATGAGTTTTATCCATCTCTACGTCCACGGTGGTATGAGATTCCTGGAGCTGGTCTCTGAATTCTCGCTTAACCCCATCTATTTGGGTGTTGATATAGCTGACCATACCGAATCGGAAGAGTTAGTAGAGGTCTATTCTTAAAAGAATTGAGAAGAGGAGCGCATCATTGTAGATCAAAAGATGGCTATTGTAGAGCCACCCATATCAGATGTACCAACACTCTCCATCTCAGTGTTAGTATTTTCTTGTTCTTGCTGGACTTGAGATGCTCTATTCTCCTCTTCTACCTGAGCCTGAGCTACTCTGCGCTCTTCTTCTACCTGAGCTTGTGCTTGAGCTATTCTGAATTCTTCTTCTTTTCACATTTGCTCCCATTGGCGCTTTGCTTCAATGATCTTCCTCTGGGCAAGATGAAGTGAGGAGCACATCAGTTTAAGTTTGAAAACTTGCCTCACACTCCTGATTTCGGCACGTCCATTGATCAGGTGGCAATCTTCATCATTTTCAAAGCATATGATGACTGGAAATGGTCGAGGTGGAGGTTGAGGGGCTAAAATCACCATTTGTTTCTCAGGGGTGGAAACTAGAGTTTCCTGAATTGATTCAGCTGGGGGCATATAAGCTCTTTCAGTTTCCTCTCTGTACCAAGCGAGTGGCGCTTGGCGAAGTGTTGGAATTATATACTGAAAGCATATATGATTAAGTGTTTTGTACACTGGTCTTCATATATGTTGCCGCAACAATGCTCGCTATCTGATGGAACAAACATACAACGAACTATAATATCCTATTATCTCGCCTATAGGGATGATCATATGGTGTGTAGTAGATCACAGAGGATCATATGAATCATTTGACCTAGCGAGATATAAACAGTATCACAGCTGAGACGGTCCCTG